>APFE030924112.1:19346-110359 GCA_000404065.3 Pinus taeda | reverse complement strand
TGCAGGATGGAGTGCAGGCCACCGCCGAGAGCTGAGAGCTATGGTGCAGGATGGAGTGCAGGATGGAGGATGGAGCGCAAGGAGGATATGAAGAATTAGCACGCTGAGGGTGAAGGACACGCACTGCTTCCATGCAAGTGAAGCATGCAAATTGACACGCCTCCGGTTTAATAAACCTACGCCATACCCATTTATTCGTAATGTTAGCCAGCTAACATTAAATGTTAGCCAACTAATGCTATCCCAAAGGTAGCATTAATTCAGGGAGGAGGAAGCTCTACTAATTAACCAAGTGATTTCAGAATATTTCCCTAAGTTTTCAGATCGTCTACCTCGTACTGAGGCCAAATAAGACGATCGTTCCATCCATTGGCTGCGTGTATTGTCAAACATAAAATTTAATAAAATGTATCGGCAAATTTTGGTTTAACCTGAAATAAGTTCATGGATTTTTGTGTCGAAGTAATGCTATCGGGTAAAACCGATTACTATAGTCCCTGCCAGCCCGAAGGGCAGGGACTAATAAAGAAATTGATTGTTATACATGCGGATTGGATTTTTTTTAAGTGGAAATAAAACTAAAAATACATTTAGGTAACAACAATGGATTTAGAAAATCAAGGTTCATTAAAGGAAATTTATAATCATAGAAATTATTCAAAAATGCTATGATTTAAAAGTATTTATTAAATATTGTTTTACACTAAATTGTTGCTTCATGCAAGATTGAGCTAAAGAATCAAATACGGGACGAAGGACTTTTAATATTCATAACCTCTAGTGACTTATTAAAAAAAAATATTCATAAATGGAGTTTCAATGTTAATTTTTATTTAATATTAAATTTTTTTAGATTTAAATTTTATTTTATACTATTAAAATAAAAATAAAGTTAATTTATAATTTATTGCTCATCTAAATTTTACTAAATATTTAAAAGATGAAGTAATTCCCATATTTTTGGTTTAATTTCCAAATAGAGATTTTCTTACTAAACTTGATCACTAATTTTATAGGGATCAAATCTTCTCAAGATGCAAAATTTTCTATAGGGATCAAATCTCTTCAAATGCAAATTTTTATTGAATCAAAACATGATGGAAATTGTTGCACGCTCAAAAAATTTGATTTCTAGCTCTTGGTAATTCTGGAATTAGATGACCATGTGTTTTGAGGATTAAAATATTATTTAATTTTAAGTAGTTCTGTATTTTATAATATTATACTACTATATATTATCATATATTATTATAATATATACTTTAAAATTGAAATATTTTATTTATAATTCACATTTTCCACATTAAAACAGTAATATATGTTTTCAACTCTTCTCCTAACATACAAAAACACATTAAATTTTATATCTTGGATGTAAGATTACTTCCTCTCATTACTTTATAAAGTCATTACTTCCTCTTTTTAGTTTTGTCAGTCAAGGAGTTTGAGAAGCGCAGAGAATTCGGGGAGAGACTGCAAAGGAAAAAATGGAGTGTAGAGATTATAGGGTGTTAGGTGCAACTGGTAGAGAAAATGATGTATGTACCTATCGGGAAAAAGATGATACATTGTATTTCGTCACTTCCTTAATTTTCTTCAGTTAGCTCCATGTGACTCACGCCAAATCCGACAAAATGTGCAACCCCCAAAGCGTCCATGAAGTTTCGGTTGTTAACCAAAATCAAAATCTTATTGACTCTAAAACTTGATTCCATAATTTCGTTCATTTCACTGTGGACTGCAAGTTGCATACAACAATTTGAAGACAAATATGACGGCTTGTAAAGTAGTGCACTTTGGTGGGCCATTGCTCAATGACCGCTGCCATGGGGTAAAGTCCAAAATGTTCTTCAATTCCATTTGAACTCGAAGCTGCATGGAACTTTGAATGGTATTGAAGTTTGAAAAAAAAATTAATATTTCATAGTGCTATGTGGATGGTGGGAAATTGTTGGGAAATTATATATATATATATAAATACAATGTTATTTTTTTGTAATTGGTAAAAAGTTATAACAGGTGAGTAGTTTGTTATAATTATTCATAATGATGGTTGAAATTTTTATCCTTAAATTTTATGAAGATTGAAAGAACAAGTGGATGTTCATTTACAATAAGGAATAAATGAAGTTAATCTAATTGTTATAACTAGTCATAACAAGACCTGCATGTAGCCAGTAGTCTTTGCTAGTAATGTCGTTTCTTTGAAACTAGTGTCCCTTATGAGGGGGTCAAGTGTGGTCACGACAATTATATTAATTTTGATGACGGTTTATTAAGGCATGATCACAAAGCTTGCATTATGGTTTCATCGCTATGCGTTTCTGTAGTTTTCAACACTCACACATTATAAAAATCCCTATCGCATCGTAGGCTTTGGTTCCTCCTTTCATTACCCTTTGATTGTTTTCAACCTCAAAGTAGGTCGTAACATTTTGTCGTGCGTTATATTTGGCAAAGCATTGCATTTCCTTTGTTTTATTTGCATGCATTGGTAGTATGTAATAGTGCACCTCCCTGCAATATCAAGGAACATTATTGCAGTCTTCCCTATTAACATATCTTTCGTGACCCTTCATGCACTGGTAGCATCATTGCTATCATTCAACAATGATATAGAATGGCTTCATTATAATAGCTGTGATAATTGTCATTACAGTGCTTAATGTCATTTTCATGCAGCTTTGACATATTGTATTTCCAAAGTATTTTGCATTGTATTAGTTGCTTCTTATGCTACTTTGGCACTAGTGTTTTACATAGCCTTTAAATTAATGTTCTTTTTAAATTGCATCTCAATGCTCGATTAAACCACTTTCCAATGTTGCCTCTTCTCCTTTTAAGTGTAGTTTTTAATAATGGTTTTCATTCATGCCAATTCATTATCTTTTATCACTATATCTCCAGTGTATGGGCATGATCAATATTTTATATAGTTTGTCTTGCTCTCTTAGATACATCCGTATCTTGGTGTATCCTTACAATGTGCGATAGTGATTTTGTGATAAAGACAGTCGCGTCATCACAATTTATAGAAGCAAATGTTGTCAAATGCTAAGTAGTGTGATGCCATCTAGATATGCAACCATTCATTCCAAGTTGGTTTCAGAATAAAGGCTTGCTGGTGAAATGGCTCGCTCCCCTAACTCAACCGATTAATCACTAATTTTTCCATTCATGGTGCTTCGTTAGTGATTCATAATACTATTTTCTTAATACCCTTGATGCTTAATCACTTAAGTGTAGCACCAATATCGATGTATGGTGACTCACCGCAACTTCCAATCCATGTTAATTACATAATTAAATATCAACTACATGATAAGGAATTTGAATTTACAAGGATTTTGAATTTACATAAGCTTCTATTAAGTAATTAATAAATTATGATATGTTCATTAATTCAACTAAATAACAACTAGATGACAACTCATTTGATAATTAAATATGGATTCTTTTTCTTGGCCACTTGTCCATAATTTGATACGGACGACATACATGTAATGGAGGATGAACAGTCTCGAGGTTCCATATTGGTAGAGGTCTTTGAGAACACTTTCTAGATGAGAATACCAAAAAAAACACTATCCAAGAACAACACTCCGAGCTTGATGATGGTTATACAGTTCGAGGTTTAATTTCTTCCAGAGAACCCCCCTTAATGTAGCTGTAAGAGAATAATATAAATAGTTGTTGTTAAACTGCTACAAGTCACAACAATATCCAGGCACATCAGAACGAAAGAAACTTTGCAGCACCTGATAAGTAACTATAATTTCATTTAAAGGTGATCATGTAAGTGTGAGAAGGCCATAGCTCCTACCTAGAAGGTATCATAATCTTATCAGAATTGTAGACATAATTTAACTTTGAATGATGGGTTTGAAAACTAGTGACTCATTTACGCATTATTTCCTCCATTGTTTTGGAGATATTGGTAGTCTAAATTTGTTAGAGTACGAGGAAACACAGAACCAGGTTACTCAGAATATTTTTCCATCAACTACCTCACCTTGTAGGCAGAGGCAACAACTACTTCAGAGTGCAACACTGAAACATGAAACATGAGTAACAGTCACACTAAAACATGAAACATGAGTAACAATCAAATAGGAGCAAGGCTCAAGGTGAAATAGTAGCATCTGGACAAGGTAAAGCATGCATCTTTGGACATTTCATACGTCATTTTCTAAAAAATAGTTTAAGAAATAGATATTCTTTTTTTTTTTTTTTCGGAAGGTGGCAAAACCTATCAAACTCAGGTGTCAACCCAACAGTGAGGACAGCCATCTCTGGCTGCTATCCGCGAATGTCGGTTTGACTCATCACTGTTATCAAGGAAAACCACGCCACCTGAAATAACCCGCTGGTGGTCCGTAAGGGAGCAGGCTTTCACTCCTGCCAAATGCCTCTGGGTCTTGGGCCGTTAACCTGTTTCCTTACGTCCGAGGAAGACGAGCTCTTAGCCAAGCAGAAGCAGTTTTATGGCATACTCCAGGCCGAAGAAATAGATATTCTATATATATAAAAAGTTACTTTATATAATTCTTGTGCCATTTATTTAATTTATTTATTCAATTAAACGAATGCATAGACAATCACTGCACACATGATTAGTAAAATTTGAAAAAAATAAAAAATATTAATAAAACTAAGATAAGAAATAAATACTTATTTAATTTATTTATTCATTAAATGAATGCATAGATAATCATCATGCACAAATATTTGTAAATTTGAGAAAAACAAGAATATTATGAACTAAAATAGAAATATAATAATAATAAAAAAACTCGAAATTTTGAAAAAAATAAAATAAAAATTAAAATAAGAAGTATAATAAATAAAAAAAACTTGTAAATATGTGGGGGAGTGCATGCAACTCCGGCTGTCTCAAACTTTTCTTTAGTTGCTTGTTTGCATTACATGTTACACGTATTTTTTTGTTGCCTAGTTGGTTTCACCATGACGATGTTTCTCCCTACAAATAGAGTTAACTAACTTTAGTGTATTGATTTTCTTGCACATAGAGTTAACTAACTTCAGTGTATTGATTTTCTTGTGCACCTCCATTGGTTTTGTTTTTGGATTTTTGTTGCCCTATCAAGTTTATTGTGTGCGAAAAAGTCAAAGATTTTTTTAGCTACCAGGAATGAATTAGGGTTCACCCTTCACGAATATGTCCATGGCCATTTACTCAATTCTATCTTTTTTCCCCTCATGCTTTCGCTGATCGAAAAATGAGAGAAATTGGGTTTTAAAAATCATTGTTATTGTATAGAATAAGAATAGGAATGCAACTGCTCATGGCCAGAAAAAATATACTGCTAATAGCGTAATATATCTAGAAAAATAGAAGCACTCCAGAAAACCATGAAGTTGAGTGTATACATTCTATCACCCAACCTTGTGGTTGAGAAAAATACATTCAATGGTGCGGTGCTTCCTCCTTTTCTCCTGCTCCTTATGTCGATATCTCTATCTCTACCAGTGGTTATACCCTTGCTCTCTTAGTGATACATTAATTGAAGTTGTAACTGGAACGGGTGATTCCATTCATAACAAGGTAGCCGTATGGAAACCAGCAGCTGGATTGAATCCCCTCATTTCCAAGAACTTACACTTACTGTGGGGTTCTTCCATTCGTAACAAGGTCGCTGTGTGGAAGCCAGCGCTAGATCGAATCCCCTCATTTCAAAGAACTTACACTTATTGTACAAACATAAACTTATCTAGACGGTGGACAAGCATCAAGCCTAATAGATGGCTAACATGCGTTGGTTTGATGATACCCACACCATACAGATCGCTAAAATGCGTTGGTTGCATGACACCCACACCATGCAGATCGCTAAAATGCGTTGGTTGCATGACACCCACACCATACTATCAACACCGTACCATACCATTTAGGGTAGGGTAAGAAATGATAGGGAAATGGAATATAACATTAAATGTTTCCAAATTAATGCTTACTCCCAACTAGCATTAAAATAACATTGATTTAAATTTGAAACTTCAAAACTTTTTATCTTAAGTTTTAATGAAAATCAGGAAATCATACAATATTGCCTACAATAAGAGGTCAAAACAAAAACTTACCATAAAAATTTGTTTGGCAAGATATTTTGTTAAAAGACTGGAAAAAAATTGGTTAAAAAATGGAATACACTGATATTTAAAAAAAATTAATGTTAAGTAAACGCCAATCGAACGCTATATTCCCGGCACGCCAAAGGCACAGACTAATAATGTTTGAAATTTCTATAGATAAATTATGTAAGATATTTTGAAATGGTGAGTGGCATTTCATTCATGGTAAGGAACCAAGAAAATTTGATTAATGAAAGAAGATAATGTTGAGATTAAGATTTATAGGCGTTAAAAAAATTAATTTATAGAATTAAAAATTTCTTTTTTTTATAATTTTACAAATAGTAATTTTTGCGAATTTTGTTCTTATTATTTTAACTTTATTTGTTCTGTTTGATGAATGGAGTGGATTGTTTGTTGAAAATGTTGGATGTTCTAGAATATTTAGCTTCACTTCTAGTTTTTAACCCAAAGAATTATTGTAATGTGGCATGATGTTATTATTCCAATGTTAAGTATAAAATAGGGTAGTGGATTGTTATGCATGTGGTTTAGATTTTTAAGCAAAATAATATTAAAAACACATTTATGTAACCTCAATAGATTCATAAAGTCAAAATTCATTATCTTAAAGAGACACAAAGGAAACTTTATAGTCATAGAAATTATTCCAAAATACTATGAAATAAAAGTATCTATTAAAGGTTGCCTTATGTTAAATTGTTGATTCATGTGAGATTGGGACAAAGAATGGTACCACACACTGCAAATAATTCACGTACTACAAAGAATGACTAACACAAGTTGCAATGGAGCCACGTAGATGTGTGACAGAGATAGGAAGGACTATGACAAAAACAACAAAAGCATTTGCTAAGAAATTAGTTGCAACCCATCAACTTGTTATTAGTTCATTCCAACCAAGTTAGTTGTCAATCTTTGTCGATCTAGCCTAAGTTGGAGTGTAATTGTCTCCCATCCTCTTGCAAAAGCTTTATAATTTCTTGCAATCCCATCATCATGCCTTGGGTGAGATCTCACCTGCTCACAAAATTTGAATATGCCGATGTTTGAGGATTTTTGTTGACCCATTCTTGAACCCTCGATCACCCCTGTCTATTCGCTAACAAATGGTTCCATTTCCAAGATCTTGAAGATTTCATCTAGGGGGTATGTAGAGACCAACAAAAGAAGAGATAGAGGAGTGATTAAGCAACAAGTAGTATGAACTTCCAGTAAATAAATCAAATAATCAACACCTCAATCTGGAGAAGTAGTTGCAAAGGTATCTTTATACTAATTTTCACGAAAATTGTTTCACTAATTTTCCTATAATTTTTTGAAAGTGGTTACAAAGACCGATAGAGCAACAAGGAATATGGTATCCTCTAGACCCACGTGTCGGATGCCTAATTTGATCAAGAGGGTGAATCTTGTGAAGAACAAGATATCTAAGGCTATTAATTTTTTGATGGACAACTTTCTAGCTAGATACATTGTTGAATTCACAATGGAAGCTACTTAATTTTATGGTACAATTGAAAGATAATTTCTCTGGGGACCATATGGATGATATTTGAAGTCATTACCCATGTGGATCAAGATGTAGTGAGGAAGTAAAATTTTAAGTGATGAGGGGAGATGGGGGTTGACCAAAGAATGCCTAAGTTGGGGAAGGGACAAGGGATGTAGTAAAGTATGAACGAGGAGAGTTGGGATAGTGTTGTAGTGGCTGCAATACCCTCCAAAATTTGGCCTACATTCAAATTTTGGAGCCTACTGTGGATCCTATAGTCGATTGTTCCTTAGTCACTTATTGGTAAAGTTGATGATTGCAGTCTCCCTTCTCCGATCTCAAGAGTCATTCACGCTTGTCATGAAAAGAGGAGTTTTGGTTTGTTTCAAGGGGTATTCTTTGTGAAAATGAGTTTTTCTCATCATATAGACATGTTTCTCAATCATTTCAAAAGTTTCATGCACTATTACACAAGTCTCATCATTATCCTCAGAAAGTATATCGTCAAAGCTGCACTTGTCAAAAACTGTTATAAAGGTTGTTGTATTAAGAGAAGTATGTTTCATATGTTTTAGATGATCTATGTTGTATCAATGAGCATCCAATTTTTTGGTCACAATCAATTTATATCACTATTCACATCGGTTCCACTCATCCCACACTTAGCCAAATTCTAGAGGATTCCTAGCAACCTAGCCTCATCCAACCTTCTTAAACTGCACACTTCGCATCTGCAACCCTCAAGCTTTTTCCTTGCCTACTGGAACTGTGCAATGCGTAGAAAGCCTAGCATCCCTTGGCATCCAAAACTGCGTAGTGGCTATCTAGTGACTCTCCCTCAACTAGAGGTCACTGCCCTTAAGAACTGCACAAATTTGTCTTCCATACCTCTTTGCTACCCAGACCCCCTTGCCTATGAAAAATGCACAGATTTTTCCTTTAGGGCCTCATCCCACAATAGCCACTTCTAGCTTGAACTGTGCAATTTTCTCCCTCAATAGGAATTATGAAAATATTTCCCTTAGTGGGCACTGTGTAGTCTTATCCCTTAGTCCAATCCAATCACTAAGTCTTCTCCCCCCTTACCTAATATCAGTTTTGGTTTAGTGAATGGATTATCATGCAACATCTTAGATTAGGGGTTTACCAAACTAATGTCATCTTGTCATGAGTGGATTACAAATGTAGGAATTCTACGAGGCTATGGCAAGATGATGAAGAAGGAGATGAATAAGGAGGACATTTTAGTGACACTAAGGAGTTGAGGAGAAAAGATAGTTATCAGACAAGAAGATCAAGGAACCTGGGGTACGATAGAAGGTCGAGACCGCATGAAGACTCCATCTGATTCATAACCCTTTGGAGGGTAGGTACAGAATATAAATCACATCTCATTAAGTTGAAATACACTTCTTAGTGTGGTATGAATGACAACTTATCATTGTCATATCATTGTGTATTCAATGTCATACATGGTCGCAAACACTGAAAGTCATTCCATGTGCTTTCTCTAAGTGTTTTTCTTCCTTTCGCTTGTTGGATCAACTTTCATATTTTGGCATGTTTGACTGTTATGCCATGTTTTTGAGTCTTTTCTGGTGGTTTCAAAGGTCAACCTCTGTGTATATGAGTTGCTCTAACCATATAAACATTCGTCACACTCATGCATAAAGCCTTGAATACTATTTCACAAGTGTCATCACGGTCATCCTAAAGTCTACCTCAAGTGGCACACTTGTTGCTTCTTGTTATGAGACAAACACATAGAGGGAAATGCTTTCTTTTTTTTTCCAGTGATCTATGTTGTCGTGTCGACAAAGTATGCTAAGTGTGTGATCACAAGCTCAAGTTTATCACAAGCTCATGCTCCTCCTGCACTTAACCATTTTTTCGAAAATCTTCCCGACCGAGCAACCCAACTACACCCGACCATGACTGTGTTGCACATTGAATAGTCTCATCCCTTGTTGGTGTGACTTTGCTACCTTGAACCACAAATTTCACAGTCATTGTCTTCCAGGGCATTTGTATTATGCAATTCCAAAGCCCAACAACCTTCCTTCACCCCCATAAGTGCATAGTTGTGCCTCCTAGTCTGCTTTGAATTGCACACTTTACACTTTTAATCCTCAAGCTTTTCCCTTTCCTGTTGTAACCCTATAATGCACAAAGATCCTTACCTCCCTTGGCCTCTAGAACTATGAATATGTGTCCTCTAGTGAACTTCCCTCAGCCGGAGCTCATTTCCCTCAAGAAATGCACAAATTTGTCCTCCAGATCTATGTACTACCTAGTCCTCCTTGCCTTTGAGAATTGTGTAGAACTGGCCCCTCATGGCCTCATCTCGCATAAATGATTGCTAGCTTTAACTATGCAATTCTAACTCCCAGTGGCCACTACGCAAATTTCATCCTTAGCGGGGACTGTGCTAAAAAGTTCCTTAGTCAAGTCTGAGTTGTTCTTTGCACAGTCTCAGTGATCAAACCATCTCCCCGTCACCTAGAACTATGCAATACACAATTATTGGGCCCTCTCTCCCATCCTGTCACTTGCCTCGGGCTTGGTTCATGGATAAAAATGCATCATCTTCAACTAGGGAGTTTTCAGATTCATGTCATCTTTTCATGAGTGAATTGTAGGAACAGGTACACTATCAAGTCATGGCAAGATGATGAAGAAGGAGAAGAAGGAGGGAATCATGCCTAGAGAATCACTTGTAGTTGAATGAACGAGTGAACCTGTCAAGAGAAAGCAAAGGGAAACAAGTTTTCAATCACCTACTAAGACCAAACATAATTGAAGAGCCTGCATCATCAATCTATGTAGAGAAGAGAAAGCATATCCAAGAACACATATATCACATAGTAGTAATAGTGACTTGACATTGCCACACCATCAAGTTAGTTCATCTTA
The DNA here is from genome assembly GCA_000404065.3 of Pinus taeda. Classification (NCBI taxonomy): domain Eukaryota; kingdom Viridiplantae; phylum Streptophyta; class Pinopsida; order Pinales; family Pinaceae; genus Pinus; species Pinus taeda. The sequence goes on along the minus strand of APFE030924112.1, from coordinate 99,837 downwards.
GCAGTGTCGTGTCAAGCATGTCATGAGTTGTCATATGCCACATCACTATTGTGGCCCATGTATATTGTAAATCAAATGTATTGTAAAGTGAAATTCCAATGGACACATAAGAATATGAAGATTCATGTAAGTTGAAAACTCATAGGAAGTTGAACAATCATGAAGGTAGTCAAAGAGTCACAAGGGGAAGGCATTACCCTTGGTTATATATACCCTTTCATTGTCTAAGAAAATGACTTTTTCACCTTGGATCCTCCCACAAAGCACTAGAGAGATTAGTTACTTCTTTGAGGAGTAAGGAGTGGCTCCAATGTCCCACTATTGGAGCTAGTGATGTACAATGCAAATATGTGTCTTGGAAATTTTTCTTAATTAACGAAGCCTTTTCAGGCCAGCAAGTTTTCATGCATGACTTATGAATGTTTGTAAGATTATTCTATGAACATTTGTATTTCATGTCTGCTTTCACATGTTCTAAGATAGTTGACCTATTTTGGTTATTTTAGTGATTATCTCATTCGTAATGTGCTTTAATGGTTATCACTTCTGTCTTATCCTTGTGGACTATTCTACAGGATACTAGGTGACCTTCCCTTTCTTATCGGTTATAAAAACCATCACATCCATTATAAAGAAACTTATCTTAGATAGGTGCAAGGACATGATTAACATTTACAAGAATCATAAAGGAAGAGTTACTTATGAATGTGCTTGGTTATTCTTCCATATGGTTTCATGATGCTCAAAAGAAGAAATTTGACATACTTTGCAATGGATGGAGATGAAGGCTCTCTCACAAAATTGTATGACATAAATATAAAAATGTTGATCAATACCAAAAATAGTTTCTGGAAGAAAGAAAGGGAGTTAACAATGACAACTCTAATAAGATATTATAGTTTGGTAATCAAGCTCAATCCATGGGAACTCTAACGATTGTATGGAGAAAGATTCATATGGATATGGATCATGAAAAAGGATGTTGATCTCGAAGAAACTCAAGTAAGTTGATACTTTGATGAGAAGGGCCATCATGACAAGGTTAGTCTGATATTTAAAAATTTGATTGGTTATTTGGTTACATATTGTTTTGCTACCTAGTAGGATACTACATAAATATATGATGACAATGTAGGCAAGTTGAACTCTGGGTATTGAACTCAATTCAATAAATATATGATTAAAGTATATGGTTTTGGCAATTAAGAAGTCAAGGTGTTCACATCATCACCTTGGGATTGAAAGGTAGTAGTGAAAGAAGATAACCTAATGTTCATTAATAAAGGACACTTTCATGTTTAGAGGAAGCTATGACTAGCTTGAAGTTCGACAAGGCTCAACCTAATTCCTTCATTGATAATAATTGGAGTAAAGTGATGTGAAAATTCGATGGCCTGAACCTTGTCACTAGATTAAAGGAAGAATATGGCTCCATAATATCTAGGAAGGAAGAAGCTCAATATGATAAGATACAAATGGGAAACAGGGAACCATGCAGCTATGAAGAACTAGTAGTTGATACATTTATGAAGACAAGCTAGAGAGCTTGTGTTTATGACTTCTAAATTGAAAGTAAGTGGAAGAATATCCTCTAAATTCTAGAGGGAGTAAAGGAGTCTCCTTAAATAGGAGCAAGGATCTATTCCCTAACAGGGAATGGGGACCTACTCTCAGGTTGAGAGGGAGTGACGTTGAACATCACATTTGTATTATCTCCTTCATGCGTCATGCACTTGAGAAGGACTAACAACCATAAGTCTAAGTGAAGGCCATGGAGGGAGAATGGAGAATGGAGGATTGTATAAGAATCTGCGATTTCCTTGAGGATTGAAAAATTCAAGATAGGAAAATGTATTGAAACTCTTTAAGGATTGGATAGATATCCAAGACAAGAGTGGCTGAAGAGGATCAATGTTCTTTGAGGATTGGGATCCAAGATAAGTGTAGTCCTAAAAGGACATACCTAGTGAACATCCATATGGGGTATAAGCCTTGTAGAGGTAGTGTGGTATTTCAGTTAAAATCCATATGGGGTATGTGCCTTGTAGAAGTATTATGGTATTTCACGTAAAATCTCCAAGCATGATGCTCCTGTATATGAAATATATTGTCAAAGTTAAGGCCTTACTATGTTGACAATGATCGTCATGATGTTGATGCTTAAATATGGATTATCAATCTGACTCTTTGTATGAGAACTCTTCAGTTTGAGAATGATGTTGTACCAAGTGTACATTATGAATACATCCTTAGTTAAGAGGGAGCATTGGGAAATGTAACCAGTTTTAGTTTTCATAATTGTCATTGTACTCATGTGAATATGTATATATTATGTAAGAAACAAAAGAAGAAAAAAAACTATTATTTTAAAGCATGGGTTTCATGTTTCTTATTGATGGTATTCTAGGTAAAAGAATGTTCTTCATGCTTGTAGGGTTTGTTAGGTCATAGGATTTATTGTCATGAGTCAAGAAAGTCAACAACATGATTGTAAGACCCATCTAGGCAAGATGCTATGCAACCAAATCACAAAATAGAAGAAAAGATAGATAAACAACTTCAAAATCAGCCTCTGCAAGTGGGAAACCTCCTTTACATTACACAAATGAAAAATTCTTTGATGGTACAAATGACAAAACCTCCTTTATATATATAGGAGTCTAAGGGGTCACAATATTATCAAAGCCGACATAACAATAATAATATAAGGGCACAACAATAACAATAGTGGGCTTCTATGGGGCACAATAATAGCAATATGGGGACAATAGGGGCACAACAATAACAATAAGGGATACAATGACAATAGTAATGGGGGAATCAATAGTATTATAGGGACCTAACATGCTCCTCTCCTTCAAAAAAGTGTTGTCCTCAACGCTTGAGTAGTTCTGGGTGCTTCTATATAAAATTCTCATCCTCCCATATGGAATCTTCCATGGGTAAGTTCTTCCACATGATGAGATACTCCGAAACTGATCAATTTCGTAGCTGTCAAGTTCTTGTTTCTATGATTGCTTCGAGTTACAATATGATTTTTCCCTCCTTGTCAAGTTCTGGAAATATTGTTTGAACTAGTAGCTTGTCACCTGTAACCTTCTTTAAGCATGAAACATGGAAAACTGGGTGCACTCGGGAAGCTGCAGGAAGCTCCAATTTGTATGCCATAGTACCAATATTTTGCAACACCTTATATGGATCATAATACTTTGGTGATAATTTATTATCCTTCTTAGCTTGCTTGAGGGACATTTTTTTATATGGTTGTAGCCATACAAATACCCAATCACCTACATCAAAACTTCTTTTGTTGCAATGTTGATCTGCATATTGTTTCATTCTATTCTGTGCCAAAGTGAGGTTATCCTTTAAGAGTTGGAGAATTTTTGTTGATGATCGATGTGATCTTGCACTGCTTGAACCTTAGAATTTTCTCATAAATATGATGTGATGGATGGTGGATGGTATCCATAAAGTGCCATAAATGGGGTCATTTTTGCTGCAGTATGGAAGGAAGTGTTATACCACCATTCAGTCAGAGGCAACCATTTGAACCATTGTGTCTATTTATCAGATACAAAGCAACGAAGATATCCTTCCAAACATTTCTTTACTATCTCAGTTTTCCCATCATTTGAGGATGATAAGATGAGCTATGAGTTAACTGAGTACCAAGACAAGAAAATAATTCTAGCCAAAAATTTCTAGTGAAAATGGGATCGTTTGTCACTTACAATAATCTTCGGGTTTCCATGTAGCTTTTGAATTGTTTCCATAAATGCAGTAGAAACTTTATTGGATTTAAATGGATGAGATAATGAACAAAAATGTGCATACTTGGTAATTTTGTCAACTACCACCATGATAACACTCTTTCCTTCAGTCTTAGGTAAACTTGTGATAAAATCCATTCAAACATCCTCCCAACATTGGCTTGGAATGGATAAAGGTTGTAATAGACCTAGGGTCTTAATTGTTTCAACTTTATTTTGTTGGCAAACCAAACATTCCGGCACAAAATTTTGAATATTAGATTTAAGGCCATCCCAAAAAAATTCCTTCTTAACCATGTGGTAAGTTTTTAAAAATCTTGAGTGCCCTCCTAAGGGAGAGGTGTGCAATTCCATAAGTATCTTTTGTTTGAGTTGGGAATTCTTACATAGGTATAAGTGACATTTGTACCATAACGAATCATTTTTCCAACTAAATGTAATAGATGTACTAAGATCTTGTTGTAACTTTTGAATGAGTGCCCACTTTTTTCGTCATTCTTCTATTCACCCCTTGCTTCATTTATCCAATCTGGTTGGATAATAGAAATGGCGCAAAGAAATGCTTCCACATCCTGATCCTTTCTTGAGGGTGCATCTTCCACAACATTTTTCTTTCTTTTTTTGTAGATGATTTCAAAGTCATAACCCAACATCTTTGTGACCCATTTTTTATACTCTTCTGAAGATAATCTTTGTTCTAAAAGGTATTTAAGGCTGTCATGATCTGATTTTACCTTGAAGTGTCTTCCCATTAAGTAGGGTCACCATTTCTTAAGTGCATGTAGTATTTTCAACATTTCCTTCTCATAACTAGCTTTGTGTAAATACTTTTCTTTGATTGGACGAGTTTTGAAATCAATGGGTCTTTCTTCTTGCATTAAAACAACACCAATTCCACTTCTTGAGGCATCACATTCCATAATAAAGGTTTGGTGAAGTCCGGCGTAGCTAAGACCAGTGCTTGGCACATTGCCTCTTTAAGATGTTCAAAAGCCTTTGTTGCTTCTAGAGTCCATGAAAATGCATATTTCTTCAATAATGTTGTTAGAGGTACTGCTATTATCCCATAATTCTTAACAAACTAGCGATAATACCCTATCAACCTGAGAAATCCTTGTAGATGCTTTATGGATGTGGGGATTTTCCATTCCTTAACGGATTTAATTTTTCGAGGGTCTACTTTAACACCTTCATGAGATACAATATGACCTAGATATTCCACCTCTTGTACTCCAAAGAAACATTTGGAGATTTTTGCATATAATTGTTTCTCCTCCAATAGTTTGAGAACCCTATCAACATGTTGAACATGATCCTTCCAAGACTTGTTTTAGATTAGTATATCATCAAAAAATACTAACACAAATTTCCTAAGGAAGAGTTTCAAAATGGAATTCATCAAACCTTGAAATGTAGAAGGTGCATTGGTAAGACCAAAAGGCATGACCAAAACTTCATAATGACCCTCATGAGTTCTAAATGTTGTTTTCAGAATGTCTTTAGCCTTCATTTTGATTTGATGATATCCTGAACGAAGATCCAGAATCCATGCAATTCATCAATGACACTAATGGGAAATTTATCTTTAATAGTGAGCTTGTTGAGCTCCCTATAATCCAGACACATGCGCCATGATCCATCCGTCTTGTGCACCAATATTACTAGAGCAGAGAAATAACTTTGGCTATGTTGAATTATACCAACCGCTAGCATTTTTGCAACCATACATTCAATTTCACTCTTTTGGGCATAGGGATATCTGTAATGCCGATGTTTGGAGGAACACTTCCTGGAATCAAATGAATAACATGATCATGATCACAAATAGGTGGGAGGCCTTTGAGAGTTTCAAATACCTTGGAATGACCTTCTGAGGTTTTTTGGAGATATAGAGAAATAGATTATTCCAATGTGGAAATCTCTAGTGAACACAATTCTGCAATTACGCCTTGTTGTTCTTTCTTTAGAAGCTTTTTCATTCCTTTAGAGATGATTATCTTTCCCAGTTTCCCTGTGATACCCCTTAATTCAACTTCCTTTCATTTTCAAGAAAATTTCATGAAAAGTTCCTGAAAATTAAAAGCTATCTTACCCGAAGATTGTAGCCATTGGAATCCTAGTACAACATCAATACCACTCATTGGAATGGAAAGAATTTGGCTATTCAATGCATATTATCCCATGGATAGTTTGATATTATGGCACTTTCCAGAGCAATTTATGGTTCCTCCACTTGCAACCATCACTTGAGACTCTGGTGCTAGAGATAGGAAGCAATTCAATTCCTTGGCTATCTTACAATGAACAAAATTATGGTTACTACCCGAATCAATCAACACTATTACCTCTTTCTTCTTGATATGTCCTTCTATCTTGATAGTTTGAGGAGTGTTAATTCTAGCCAATGCATTAAAAGATATGGTTGGATTAATTTCTTCTTTATCCAGGGTTTGTTCCTGGTGTATATCCTCTTCTTTTGACGTTTGTTGTTCCTTTTCTTCCTCCTCTTCACAATCTATCTAAAATAATTTCTTCTCAGCACACTTATGACCTTTAGTGTATTTTCTATCACAACTGTAACAAAGTTGTTTTGCTCTTTTTTCTTCCAATTGTTGTAGTGTAAAAGTTGTAGTTTGTGGAAGGCTAGGGGCAACAACACTTCCATATTTATAGTTGTGAGTGGTAGGTTTCCTTGTTGCCATAATTTTTCTTTCCATTTTTCTTGCCAATCTGAATGCCTTCTCTAATGAATCATGTTCCCAAAGGCATACCTCATGTTGGATGTTATCCTTTAAAGTCCCTATGAACACATAAATCCTATGATACTCTGGAATATCTTTTACCCTTATATTCAATTTTTGGAAATCCTCAATGTGCTCCATCATTGAACCCTTTTGTTTGAGATTTATCAATTGGCTAAAAAAGGTGTTTTTTTTTCTATCCTCATAATGTGCTATCATTTCTTCTGTAAAAATTGCCCGTGACAATTTGTTTATGAGACAAAAGCCATCATTACCATACAAACTGATTTGGTTCCAAATATAAAGCTACAATACGTACCTTTTGTGTGTTTTTCACATTATGGAGATCAAAATATTGCTCCATTTGTAGTATCCATGTTACGGGATCCTTGCCATCAAACTTCCTCATATCGATATTTGGAACATGGTGGGTCTTCAATCCAATTTTAGACTCTATGAAATCATGATTAACATTTCTTTTGTTCTCATTATTTGTTTCCTCTACTACCTTTTTGCCATTAGGAAGAATTTCTTGTAACAACATTTCCAAACCTCCTTTCAAACCTTCCATGTCTTTCTTCAAATCTTCAATGTTTACTTATAAACCATCCATCTTAACTTCCACGTCTTTCTTTAAAGAATCCATCTTATCTTCCACACATTTCTTTAAACCATCCATCTTAGCTTCGGTTACCTTTTGTGAGAGTGAATTTTGTTGCACTTAGCCTCGTAATTTTGATATATCATGTTGCATTTCTTCCTCTTCTTCATGAGTCATGCTAGATATTTCAGGTTGCTTACTAGGAGTTTCTATTCTCTTTTCTCTTTGTAGGAGCTCAATATTGAATCTATTGTATCTCTGTAATTGCAGATCTCCAAGGTCTAAATTTGTGCCCTTCAGTAGCCCTCTGAGTCCTCTTTCTAACCCCATAAGTCTGCTCAAGATTGGATTCTCAAAGGAAGATTTATGCCAAATATCCCATGATGACCTGATTATAGATTGGTTTAGTAGAGTGAACTTGTATGAAATTCCACATGTCACTGTTTCAACCTTAGTTCCTGAAACTGATACACATAAAACTAAAGGCCATCCAATTTTTGTAAGTTGTTATGAAATTTCAATCTGATGCTTAGAGTGAAAATTATGACAAGTTTCCCTAGGTCACTGGTTTGAGATATAATTCTGGAGCCTGAAAAGACCCTAGATTCATTGGATCATATCTCCGAAAATATAGGGAGACAAGATCTAAAATTCGTACCAAAGGTTCATAAACATTTCAGTGCAAACGGTATTTAATTTTATCTTCTAAAACGTCATAGAGAAAAATTTATGGTGAAAATTCCACGATGACCTATTTGAAGCAGCGAGACCCTAGAATCAAGACTTTTGATACCAATTGTCATGCAACTAGTTGACAAAATAGAAGAAAATATAGATCAATGACTTGAAAATCAACCTCTTAGAGGGGGAAACCTCCTTTAAATTACACAAATGAACAATTCTTGGATGATACAAATGACAAAACCTCCTTTCTATATATAGGAGTCTAAGGGGTCACAATATAATCAAAGCCAACATAACAATAATAATATAAGAGAACAATAATAACGATAGTGGGCTTCTATGGGGCACAATAATAATAATGTGGGGACAATAGGGGCACAACAATCACAAAAAGGGCTACAATGACAATAGTAATGGGAGAATCATTAGTATTATAAGGACCTAACACAAGATTTACCTAGTAAAAGAATTTATTTCGAGTCAAAGAATTGAAAATAAGCTTCCGAGCAAAAGTCGGACTAGAGAGGGATATTCGACCAACCAAAAGAGTATAAATAGAAGTTGTTCAACCTCATTTGTTGACCAATTCGATATCTAATCAAGGAGATTGGTCTAGTGTGCAAAAAACAGGAAGAAGGTCAAGAAAGTCAAAGAAAAAGGAAGAAGAAGCTGGAAAGAAGGGAAATATAAGGTCTTCCCTAGTTTTCTGTCAGACATTTGAAGTAGTTGTGTTACTATATGGGACGAAAGTTGCAGAACTACTGCAGGTCTGGAATCTTATGGATGGGGACCAAAATACTGAGTTTGGAGCAATTTTGGAAGTATTTATCTCTCGTTGACTTGGTTTGAATTTTACCTAATTGGAACGTCTTCTTAGAGCGAAAACTTGGTGTTGGAGGAGGCTTTGGTCTTGAGGTTTTGGTCTTGGTTTTCTCATTTGAAGCATATTTTATAAGAAGAGAAGATATTTTTCTGGGTTTTCCCCTTGGAGTGGTTTTTCCCTAGCTTGGAGCCTAATTTTTGTGTCCACTATCTTTATTATTTTTGCACTTGATAATTGTTTGATGAAGAAAAACTAATAAAGAAACACAATAAGATAAATAAAGTTCACAACCAATTGATAATATTAAGGAGAAATTGAACCCTACTACATTTTCCAATAGTATATTAATGCATTAGCAAATTTGAGTTAAAAAAATAATATAATTAATATAAGCATAGGGTTATCCATAAATTCTCTTATGGCTGTTAGGTAAATTATGTCAAGTCTTGACATTAAAAAAAAAAAAAAAAGACTTCCTCTATACTCCTTTGCACTATGGAAGAATTAATACCTCGGGACCAAAGGGACACTAAATTGTTTATGGTAAATATTTTTTTAAGTTTTCTTGTGTTTATTGAAAGGGGGAGAATCTGGACCTTTTCATTTCACGTGCTTTTCCAACATTAAATCTTTGAAGTCTGTGAAACCTAATGTATAACAATGATCATGGATCAAGGTTGTATTTTCATTCTTTGGACCTTCTACGATGATTTATTTGCTTTCTTTATCGAGATTCACCACTAGGTAACTAGATTTAAAATACTAAGGCAAGCCTTGACCGAGTCGAAAAATTGGCATGTTTTGATTTTTATATGATTATGAGGTAAAGAATAAATTGAAAAGGTTTTAGAATATGTGCAACCAATGGCTTGAAAATTCAAGTTAGGTGGGCAAGATGAAAAGATGTGGAACGTCTATATTTATATTTCATAGAGAAATTCATATGTGCCAAATGACTGCAGGCAACTCCCTATTTCAATATAAAAATTTAAGCCATAGTGTTTTGAAATTTGGTAGATCAGGAAGAAATTCCCTCCTTTGAGAAGCCCTCCTTATCCTTTAGAGACCTTACTAGTCCTTGGTAGAATTTACTTTGCACAAGGAAAAATATTATTTTTAATGTGAAACTTACTTTTGCAAAAAGGTACAAGTCGACCAGGGCAGAGAAATTCAACCTCATCAACCACATATAAATACAACTCTTGTCACATCACTTGGAGGCATCATCAACACATCATACCTTATCTTGATTGGTTTGTACAACTCTGAAATTGCAGGTCCAAGTTCAAAAGTGCGAAGAGGAGAGAGAGAGAATCTGTTGATTGTGTTGACTTTATATTTTCGGCCTTTGACCAATTTTGACTTCTAGGATTTTGAGCTTTATTTGAATTGGAATTTTGGATCTTTTTGGAAGGTTGAGTTGACTATCACTTTGACCAATATTTTTGAGCTATTTGATGAGCATTGACTACAAACATTTAGCTAGGGTTTCTGCATGTCAAAGTTTGACTTTGACCAGATCTTATGGGTAGATTGTTGGGATAGTTTTGACCAATTTCGACTTACAGAAGGAGTCTGCATCTTTGGTAGGTTGACTAAATATTTTGGAGCAAATTTTGACCTTTCACTTTTACTTGTTATGGTCACATTGACTATTGTTGACTTTGACTAGAAATTGCAAAAGATTTGACTATATTACTCATATTGATTTTGATATTGGATATTAGACTTGGTTGGTCAAGGATTTGAATTTGAATCATTGTTGATGTATTGAGACATTGTATCCCTTTGTTTAACATTTCATTACAATATGATAGAAGAAGAATTTGGAAAGGGTTTTCCACCTTATGGAGTTTTTGCCTTGTCTATAACCAAACTACCATGTCTTTATTGTTCATGGATGTATTCTATTGCATTTGGTTTATTGTTCTATCTACAATTTATTATTATTTCTAGAAGCACTGAAATCATATTGCATAATTTCTTGATAATTAAGAAGAATTGTACTTAGTGATGGTGTTAAGCATAGAACACTAGAAAATTAACATGGTACTAGAGTTGAGGTGAAGACAAGCTAAAGGAGACAAGGGATAGAGTAGTTACTTTTGAAGACATCCTATTTGAAGAAGCTCAATTGACTTGGTGAAGATGCCTACCTCTTACTTCAAGGAAGGAGATAAGTTAAATGACTGATCAAATTTTGCTACTTGGAAAATCAAGTTGGATGTGACCTTGGATGAGAATGATTCCTTGGAATATGTGGAAGGAAATGTACCCAAGCCTCAAGAAAGTGCTTCTATTGCTATGAAGTCAAAGTACATGAAAGGCGAGATCAAAGCTAAGAAAATCATTATTGACTCTTTAAGAGATTATTTCATTACTTATATTTCGGAGTTGAAGAAGTCCAAGGAAATGTATGATAAGTTGGTTAGGATGCATGAGGTCAACAAGGTAGGTTTTAACCCCCTACAAAAATTACCTGCATACGAATTCTAAAACATAGAAAATAAACAATGCGAGAGCATAACACATAAAACACATATACAACGAGATTTTCCCCTGGATCCCAAAACTGGGACTACCATATTGATTTTCATTATGTTCCTTTCAATGTTACAATACGTATTTATACATGCCGAAGCATCCAAAACCATGAACCAAAAACCATCACATCCAAAACCATGCACAAAACCATAGGTAAGTCTGCCCAACCTAATATAGGGTCCAAAAAATCCCCTTGTGACCCCGTCGCTACGCAATTGGTGAAACGAAGGGGGGGCTCCGCCCCCCCTCTAACCCCCTAGTTGGCTACGTGGGCTAGTTGTGGAAAGAATATAACAAACCCAACAAACAATTTGAACCATATTTTGTCCTTGAAGAATCAACTCAAGGAAATCAAAATGAATAAGGGAGAGATTATGCAATCATACCTCATGAGGATATCCCAACTCAAGGGTAAACTTTTAATAGATGAAGAATCCATATCTAATAGGGAGTTGGTACTCATTTCTCTTGGAGGCATTCCTCTGATTTGGGAAAAAATATTACAATTATTAGTAACAATGACAAGTTTCCTTCATTTGATGAGCTCGTTGGCAAGTGCACTCAATAATATAGTAGGATGATATCTAGAGGAAATAAACAAGGAGAGCTCCCTGCTTTTGCTTCTTAAGCCAAGAAGAACAGAGGAAGAGGAGGTCCATCAAATTCAAGAGAAATCCTTCTCCTGAATCTAAGGACTCCAATATAACACCTAGAAGGGATGCATCTAGAATTCAATGTTGCGATTGTTACAAACTTGGCCACATTACCTAAGATTGTCTAGGAAAGAGAAATATTCCAAGGTCCTACAACAATAACCGCGGCGTTAACAACAACATGTTTAGAGATAGAATAAGAAGAGATGTTCTTGCTAATCATGATGAAGTTCGTCATCCTCAAGAGAGACCAAGGAATTCAAGGTATGGAAATAATGCAACTGTTAATCAATCTAAATATTTCCTTATTTCTTCTCTTTCTAGATCCTCTCCTTTAGATTAATTTGATAGCCAGTTGGTAGATATTGGGGCCTCTAAACACTTCACCTGGTATCATGAAGTCCTCCCAAACGTAGTGGGGGGGAGATAAATTTGAAGATTGTTCATGGGGAAAAATCTACTTATCTTATGTAGGGTTTTGGTTCTATTTTTTGGATTATGATGAAACCATACATGTACACGTTGTATTATATGTGCTAAAATTGAAAAATATTTTGGTGTCTATATCTTCCCTGGAGGACGAGGGTATGAAGGTTTCTTTTATAAAAGGAAAGGTTCTTACTTGGACTTTGGAGTCTAGCTTGCGAGATGCCTTCACCTTGGGTTCAAGAATTGATGGCCTTTATAGAGTCAATGGAAGACCAATTTGAGCATTAGTACATGATAGTAATCATCAAAGTGAGCTATGGCACCGAAGGTTTGATCATATTGACTATGAATCCCTACCTAAAGTAAGGAGGATGGTTTATGGAATGTCTGAGGTTCAAGTTAATCATGCTGGAGTATGTCCGAGATGTGCCAGTGTAAGGAAGATGAGGGAAACATTCCCATCATTAGAGAAATTTTGAGGTAAAAAATGGGCCTCAAAACAAAAATGTACGATAAAAATAAACTTTATAAGCAATAGGATCCAATCCGATCATGTCAACCATGGGGGATGATTCACCATTTTCGGAGTAAAAGGATAAAAGAAATGAAAAATAAAAAACTACTTTTTTTCAACTCATATTTTCAACTTATCTCCCTATAATTTTACTCAAATTCCGAGTGGGTGCAGTCATTGGATGTGAAATTTAATTTTTTATCCAAGGAGTACCCATGTTGCATAAATATGATGGATCCTAATACACAAAAAATGTGAAATATATGAAACAAACATGATTGCAATAATGTTCTTTCATGTATTTCACAGTTTTCATGTAGTAGGGTCCATCTAAAATATGCAACATGGGTACTCCTTGAATGTAAAATTAATTTTTTCATGCAACAAGTTCTCCTACTCGAAACTTAAGTAAAATCACAGGGAGATAAGTTGAAAATATGAGTTTAAAAAGTAGTCTTTTCTTTTTTCCCTCCAAAACTTGATGAGGTAATCTAATCTTATTTTATAATATTCCTTAGGAGGTCTACTTTAGACCTCAAAAATTCTCTAATTCTAACAAGAGTAGGACCAATGGTAATGGTATTCTACAATTCATACATTCTAATCTATGTGTGCCCATGCCAATGAAATCTCTTTGTGGCTACCTATACTATATAAATTTTGTGAATGACTTCTCATGGAAGGCATGGATATTATTTTTGAAGCACAAGGAAAAATAATTTATATGTTGAAGAACTTCAGGGCACTACTCCAGAATTAATAGGGAATCAAATAAAAGTCTTTGTGTCTAATAATAATGGAGAATTCATTTCAAATGAGTTCATTCACTTTTGTAAGGAAGTTGGATCAAGAAGGAAGCAATCATACCTTTCAACCCCGAGTAAAATGGATCTACTGAAAGCAAGAACAAGACAATCATGGAAGCTTCCCGAGCCATGTTTCATGATCAATAGTTACAGAAGTTTCTATGGGGTGAAGTTGTAAATATAATTATCTATGTTCAATATAATATCCCCCATCAAGCCTTGGTGACAAGACTCCTGAATAAGTTTTCACAAGTATCAAGTCCGATGTTGGACATTTGAGGATATTTGGATGCCCTGTATATTTTCATGCACCGAAGGAAAAAAGGAACAAGATGGAATCTTTTGGAAATAAAGGTACATTTGTTGGTTACCAAAAAAATTCTAAAGCTTATAGAATATATGTGTCTAGTAAAAGGAATATAGATTTTGGTAGGGATGTGACATTCAATGAAGATGTTGCCCTTAAGAAAATAAGGTACACAAATCCTCCTCCTCCTACCAATGTTGAGAAGAAGGATGTTGACATGGAAGGTCCTTTTGTTCCTGAGCCAAGGACTAGTGTTGTTAAATATCCCATGGAAACCCCCCCTCCAAGCGATCATCCTGCCATGAAGATACCACTTTGGCTTTGTGACACCTTACAAGATTCTTAAAGACATGCTCTTACTAGAGGAAACTTAAGAGAAAGTAAGAAGCCATGCCAATATCAGGGATATGTTATAGCTATGAGCAACATCATACAGGCTTAGCCACACACCTTCGAAGTAGTGAAAGAGTAGGTTTGGAAGCACACTACGATTGAAGAGTATGAATCTATCATGAAAAATGATGTATGGGAACTGATTTTGAGAATTGAAGGGAAGTATGTTGTGACTTCCAAATGAATATACAAGATCAAGCATGGAGTGGATGGAAGTATTAAGAAATATAAGGCAAGGTTTGTGGCTAGAGGGTTCTCACAAAAAAAGGGAGAATACTGTGATGATATTCTTGCACCAATTTCTCGCTACACTACTATTTGCTTGTTGCTCTAGCGACTAGCCAAGGATGAACTCTTCACCAGATGGATGTGAAGATTATGTTTTCACATGGTATTTTTCATGAAGAAGAATATGTTAAGCAACCATATGGATTTGAAGTACATGACATGAAGAATCAAGACTTGACTTAGAAAATCCCTCTTAGTACTAACAATTGATTTGGGAATTGATGTTCCTTGTGAATACTCTATTGGACATATGTTTTGTTGTTAACACTCTGAGTCAATTCATTACTGAGCCACTACATGCGCACTAAGCATGTGTTAAGATACTTACATGGGATGATCAATCTTGGTGTGAGATATAACACCAAAGATCTGATACTTCAAGAATAGACGGATGTAGATTGGGGCAGAAATTGTGTTGATAAGAAGAGCACATTAGGGTGTTGTTTTATTCTTGGATTCCATCATATCTTGGATGAGTAGGAAACAAAATTCCATTTTCCTTAGCATGGCTAAGGCTGAATATATTACTGCTAGCATGGCTAGTTGTGAGGTAGTATGGTTGAGGAAGCTCTTTGGATAGTTGTTTGAGCAAGTTTTGGATACGACAACGATATATTGTGACAAAAAGAGTGGGATTTGTTTGGCAGAGAATCTCGTGTTCCATGACAAGTCTAGGCACATTGAGATTACATATCACTATATTCAATACATGGTGTAGAGATGAGTGACAAGACTCCATCAAATTTATATTGATGAGCTGATAACATATATTCTTACCAAGGTTTTGTTGAAAGGGAAGTTCTTGGTCTTCAAAAAGAAGCTTGGACTAATGGATGTGACCCTCTTGGGAAAGGGTCACGACTAATAGAGAACACTAAATTATGTTCTCCCCCCTTGTTTAAGATCCCGGGGAGAGGAATTGATCCTAAAAGATCTCTTGGGATGAGGATGTTAGGGAGTCTGATCCCTGTCACTAATGACAAATTGTGTATGTCCCCTACACTTATTCTTTGGAGGGATGGTTGATCCTTGCCACTTATGGAAAATTGTATCTCATGCTCATTGTCAAGTTCACAACTTGACATAGTATACCCCAGTATGCATCCTACTCACAAGCTAGGCTTGTTGGGATTTCCACCCACTTGTCCAATGGGTGAGGATATTTGAGATGTCGTTGATCCTTAACCTTCATCGTAAGTTTTATCTGGTATCTAGGATGCAGGTGTTCTACTACTTCACTCTTGAGGGTCAATGTGGGAAGGTCAAAGGATAATAGGTGTGTGTGATCCTTACCTCTTATAGCAATTTGTATCTCTCCTATTGTCATTGGATATAGGGTGCCATATTTATCTCCCTTATGATGATTCTTCTTCTTTAGATTCAAGAGTGTTCATGTAGATGAGTAGAGATGAGCATATATGAGTAAAGATTATGATGGTGAGACATTTGAGATGAGACTTATGATGCAATAAAAAACTCCTCCCTAGCTGAGAGAGAGTGTTGAAATATAGTAGATTAGGGAGAAATTTCTTCCTTTGGGAATCTCTCCTCATTCTCTAGAGTCCCTACTATCCCTTGGAAAAAGTTAATTTGCACAAGGAAAAATATTATTTTTAATCTGAAACTCACTTCTGCACAGAAGTACAAGTTAGCCTGGGCAGAGAAATTTGACCTCATCAACCATATATAAATACACCTCATGTCACATCATTATTAATCAACACATCACATATTCTCTTGATTGGTTTATACAACCTTGAAATTGCAACCTTCCGAGTTCACATGTTTGAAGAGGGGATAGAGAGAATCTATTGACTATGTTGACTTTCTATTTTGGGCCATTTATCGACATTGGATTTTGGGTTTTTAATCTTTGTTTGACTTGGGATTTTGGATCTATTTTGAAAGCTAATTTGATTGGAACTTTGATCGAGATTTTCTGGGCTATTTGACTAGTGTTGAATGTAGAAATTTGGTTGGGGTATCTGCAGGTCAGTTTTTGTCTTTGACCAAATCTTATGCGTAGATTTTTGGGGTTGTTTTGACCGATTTTGACTAGAGGAAGGAAGCCACATCTTTTGGCAGGTTGAACAAATATTTTGGACCAGATTCTGACCTTTTACTTTGATTGGTTAGGGTTGTATTGACTAATGTTGACTTTGACCAAAAATTGCAGAATTCAAGTTTGGCTGTATTTGATTACATTTCTCATATTGATTTGGATATTGGATAGTAGACTTGGTTGGTCAAGGATTTGATATTTGATTCATTATTAATATACTTGGGCATTGTATCTCTCTATTGAACATTTGATGACAATCTAATAGAAGAAGAATTTGGAAAGGGTTTCCCCATGGTCTTTGACCAAACTACTATGTCTCTATTGTTCTTGGTTGTCTTATATTGCATTTGGTTTACTGTTCTATCAACAATTGCTTATTACTACTGAAAAAACTAAAAGCATATTCGATAATTGTTTGCTAATTGAAGAAGAATTGTAATAAGTGATTGTGTCAAGCACAGAACACTGAAAAGTTAACATGGTTGTCTAGTAATTTGATGTAGTTTTAACGTTAGCCTTTAAAGAGACTCTTGTGGTGAAAAGATAAGGTTAAATACTACAGTAAAGTCCCTTTTATGGTAGAAATATTAGGTTGAATACTATGATATTCAAGGTGTGGTTGAGAGATAAAGTGGTGTATTGTGATACAACCGTGCTTATTTGATTAACAATGAAAGGAAATATAGACATGTAGATCTATGAAGTGAAATCTTCATCAAATGGTAAATTTTTTGAAAATATTAAACGTTGAAGGAATTACAAAATTGCCCCAATAACTTGAATTAAAAACCTATTAATGGAATAATCTCTCTCTCTCTCTCTCTCTCTCTCTCTCTCTCTCTCTCTCTCTATATATATATATATATATATTACTCAACATTGAATGTTGAAACATTTGATTTATGATCCTATTAAACATTCATATTGAAATATTTGATTTATGGTCCCTATTAAACATTTTTTGTTATTAATATTTTTTAAATGTTATATATCAATTCCATATTAAGAATGAAACAAATTATATATCTTCTTCACAATGGAAAGTAAAAGTATAAGAAAAATGTGAACTTAATTTTTTTTTTCTTTGTATAAATTTGATAGAATTACATTATTTAATATAGACACTGAGATATTTTATATATGGCTAACTTTAATTTTTTGTTATTAATGTATTTTTGTTTTAAATTTTACATCTCAGTTGAACATAAAATGAAATACACATAATATAATATCAATAATATTAATTTTATGTGCCATATATGAACTCCATATTGAGTAGCAAAAGAATTACACATCTCTATAATTTTTGTTTTACTTTGCAATTAACCCTAAAGTGAATAATGAAAAAACTACACCTCTTTAATAATTTTTTTTTTCAACTTTTTAATGAAATAATTGCGCATATATTATTTCTCTATATAAAATTTAAAATAGGATAATGATGAAGAAGAAGAACCATTGTCTAATCAATTCAAAAAAATATAATATCATTGTCTAATCTATTCAAAATATAATATAATTTGTGTTGTGGATAAACGTATTCAAATTCAATGTTTTTAAAGAGCTTTCACATGTAGTGCAAGGATAAGATTATAGTGTATTAGGTTGCGTTGTGCAACTGGTAGAGATAATGATACGTGCACTTATCGGGAAAAAGATGATACGTGCACTTATCGGGAAAAAGATGATACATTCTATTTTGTGAGTTTCATAATTTTTCTGGAGTTGTCTATAATGCGGTTTTTTGGAGATTCTGGTGATGGAATCCGGCGGAAGAAATTGAGGTTAAATCTTAATTTGTTGCAGTTAAAATGGTTTTTTAACTGCATATTTAGATTCAGCACCCTGAAAAACCCCTGGAACGCTTTGATTGTGCAGAAACTAGCTATCAAACTTGCGTATTCCAATAAATTGCTGCCGGATTTTGACAAAAAAACCCAAAAAAAAGCTTCCAAAAAATTGCATTATAAACAACTGCATTTTCTTCAAGTAGCTCCATGTGGCTCACGCTAAACATGACAAAATGTGCAACCCCAAAGCATCCATGAAGTTTGCGTTGTCAATCAAAATCAAAACCTTAATGACTCTAAAACTTGATTCCATAATTTCCCTCATTTCCCTGTGCACTGCAAGTTGCATACGACAATCTGAAGACAAAGATGACGGGCTCTAAAGTAGTGCTCTTCGGTGGGCCATTGCGCATTGACCGCTGCCATGGGGTAAAGTCCAAAATTTTCTTAATTCCATTTGAACTGGAAGCTGCATGGAATTTTGAATGGTATTGAAGTTTGAAAAAAAAAACATTAATACTAGTATTTTATAATGCTATGTGGATGTTGGAAAATTTTATATTAAAATATTTCTTTTAATATAATGCCATTCTTTGTAATTGGTAAAAAGATACAACGGGTGAGTAGTTTGCTATAATTATTCATAATGATGCTTGAAATTTTTATCCGTGAACTTTATAAAAGATTGAAAGAACAAGTGGATGTTCATTTATAATAAGGAATAAATGAAGCTAATCTGATTGTTATAACTAGTCATAAAAATGTTTGAAATTTCTATAGATAAATTAGGTAAGATATTTTGAAATGATGAGTGGTATTTTATTCATGGCAAGGAACCAATAAAATTTGATTAATGAAAGAAGATAATGTTGAGATTAAAGTTTATATAGTTGTTAAAAAAAATAATTTATAGATTTTTTTTATTTTTATTTTTTTTTTTAATTTAATTTATAAATAGTAATTTTGCAAATTTTGTTTTTATTATTTTAACTTTATTTGTTCTGTTTGATGAATGGAGTGGTGTGTTTGTTAAAAATGTTGGATGTTTTAAAGTATTTAACTTCACTTCTAGTGTTTAATCAAAAGAACTATTGTAATGTGGCATGATGTTATTACTCCAATGTTAAGTATAAAATAACATAGTGTAGTGAATTGTTATGTATGTGGGTTAGATTTTTTAAGAAAAATAATATTAAAAATATGTTTATATAATTTTAATAGATTTAAATTTACAAAGTCAAAATTTATTATCTTAAAGAGATATAAAAGAAATTTTATAGTTATAGAAATTACTCCAAAATATTACGAAATAAAGGTATCTATTAAAGGTTGTTTTATGTTAAATTGTTGATTCATGTGAGATTGGACCAAAGAATGGTACCACACACTGCAAAGAATCCACACATTATAAATAGTGACTAACACAAGTTGAGATGGAGCCGCGTAGATGTGCGATAGAGATAGGAAGGAATGTGACAAAAACAACAAAAGAATTTGCTAAGTAATTAGTTGCTACCCGTCGGCTTGTTTTTAGTTCATTCCAACAAAGTTAGTTGTTGATCTTTGTCGATCTAGCCTAAGTCGGAGGGTAATTGTCTCCCATCCTCTTGCAAAACCTTTATAGTTTCTTGCAATACCATCATGATGCCTTGCGTGAGATCTCACCTGCTCAAAAAGTTGAATATGCCGATGTCTGAGGAATTTTTTTGGCCCATTCTTGAACCCTCGATCACCCCTGTCTATGCGCTAACAAATGGTTCCATTTCCAGGACCTTCAGGATTTCATCGAGGGGGTATGTAGAGACCAACAAAATAAGAGATAGAGGAGTGATTAAGCAAAAAGTAGTATGAACTTCCGGTAGATAAATCAAATAACCAACACCTTAGTTTGGAGAAGTGTTTGCAAAGGTATCTTTATATTAAATTTCACAAAAATTATTTCACTAGTTTTCCTATAATCTTTTGCAAGTGGTTGCAAAGACTGATAGAGCAACAAGGAAGATGGTATCTTCTAGACCCACATGTTGGATGCCTATTTTGATCAAGAGGGTGAATCTTGTGAAGAACGATTTTTGGTTGGACAATGTTCTAGCTAGATACATTATTGAATTCACAGTGGACACTATTCAATCTTATGGTACAATTGAAAGATAATTTCTCAGGGGAACATATGGATGATATTTGAAGTCATTACCCATGTGGATCAAGATGTTGCTCTGCAACAAAGGTGTAATGTTATTAGAATCTGATGTAGTGAGCAATAAAATTTTATGTGATCAGGGGAGATGGGGATTGAACAAAGAATGCCTAAGTTAGGGAAGGGATAAGGGATGTATTAAAGCATGAAGAAAGAGAGTGGGGATAGTGTTGTAGTGGCTACAAAACCCTTCAAAATTTGGCCTACACTCATATTTTGGCGCCTATTGTGGATCTTATGATCGATTGTTCCTTAGTCACTTATAAGTAAAGTTGATGATTTCAATCTCCCTTCTCAGGTCAAGGAAGTCATTCACGCTTTTATCTTTATATAGAAAGTGTCATCTTTGGGCATGAGAATTATCACTTGTCATGCAAAGAGGAGTTTTGGTTTGTTTCAAGGGGTAATCTTTGTGAAAATGAGTTGTTCTCATCATATAGACATGTTTCACACTCATTTCCAAAATTTCATGCACTATTACACAAGTCTCATCATTATCCTCACAAAGTATATCGCTGGAGCCGCACTTGTCATAAACTGCCACAAAGGTTGTTGCATTAAGAGAAATATATTTCATATGTTTTAGATGATCTATGTTGTATCACCTAGCGTCCAAGTTTGTGGTTACAATCAATTTCTATCACTGTTCACATTGGTTCCACTCATCCCACGCTTAGCCAAATTCCGAAGGATTCATAGCAACCTAGCCTCATCCAACCTTCCTGAACTGTGCACTTCACATTTGCAACCCTTAAGCTTTTTCCTTGCCTTTTGGAACTGCACAATGCGTAGAAAACCTAGCATCCCTTGGCATCCAAAACTGCGTAGTGGCTATCTAGTGACTCTCCCTCACTTAGAGCTCACTGCCCTCAAGAACTGTGAAATTTGTCCTCCCGGTCTCTCTGCTACCCAATCCCCCTTGCCTCTAAAAAATGCATAGATTTATCCTTTAGCGCCTCATCCCACAAGAGCCACTTCTTGCTTGAACTACGCAATTTTGTCCCTTAGTAGGCATTATGCAAATATTTCCCTCGATGGGAACTATGAAGTCTTATCCCTCAGTCCAACCCAGTCGCTAAGCCTTCTCCTCCCTGTCCTAATACCATTTTTAGCTCAATTAGTGGGTTATCATGCAACATCTTAGACTAGGGGTTTATCAGATTGATGTCACTTGTCATGAGTGGATTACAGATATAGGAATTGTATTAGGCTATGGCAAGATGATGAAGAAGGAGATGAAGAAGGAGGACATGTTAGATGACACTAAGGAGCTGAGGAGAAAATATAGTTATCAGATAAGAAGACCAAGCAACTTGGGGTATGATAGAAAGTTAAGACCGCATGAGGACTCCATCTGATTCATAACCCTTTGGAGGGTAGGTACGAAAAATAAAGCAAATCTCATAAAGATGAAATACACTTGTTAGTGTGATATGAATGACAACTTATCATTGTCATATCACTATGTATTCAATGACATACATGGTCGCAAACACTGAAAGTCATTTCATGTATTTTCTCTAGGTGTTTTTCTCCCTTCCGCTTGTTGGATCAACTGTCGTATTTTGGCATGTTTGACTGTTATGCCATGTTTTTGAGTCTTTTCTGGTGGTTTCAAAGGTCAATCACTGTGTATATGAGTTTTTCTAACCATGTAAACATTCGTCATACTCATGCACAAATTCTTGAACACTATCGCGCAAGTGTCGTCACGAGCATCCTAAAGTATACCTCAAGTGTCACACTTGCCGCTTCTTGTTATGAGACAGTCACATAGAGGGAAATTCTTTCTTGTTGTTCTAGTGGTCTTGTTTTCATGTCAATGAAGTATGCCAAGTGTATGACCATAAGCTCAAGTTTATCACAAGCTCATCCTCCTCCCGCACTTAACCATTTTTCTGAAAATCTTCCCAACCGAGCAACCCAACAGCATCAGACCCTGACTGAGCTACACATTGCATAGTCTCAGCCCTCATTGGTGTGACCTTGCTACCTGGAACCACGCATTGCACAATCACTCTCTTCCAGGGAATTTATACTACGCAATTCTAGAGCCCAACAACCTTCCTTCACCTCCATAATTACATAGTTGTGCCTCATAGTCTGTCTTTAACTACACACTTCACACTTTCAGTGTTCAAGCTTTTCCCTTTCTTGCTATAACCCTATAATGCACAGAGAGCCATACCTCCTTTGGCATCCAGAACTGTGAATATGTGTCCTCCAGTGAACTTCCCTTAGCCGAAGCTCATTTCCCTCAAGAACTGCACAGATTTGTCCTCCAGACCTTTGTACTACCGAGTCCTCCTTACCTTTGAAAATCGTGTAGAACTGGCCCATCATGGCCTCATCTTGCATCAACCACTATTAGCTTTAACTGTGCAATTCTGACTCCTAGTGGCCACTACACAAATTTGTGCTGAAAAGTTCCTTAGTCAACTCTGCGTTGCACTCTCTGCAGTCCCAGTGATCAAGCCCCCTCCCCATCACTTGGAACTGTACATACACAATTACTGGGCTATCTCTCCCATCCTGTCATTTTTCCGGGGCTTAATTCATGGATAAAATGTATCATCTTTGACTAGGGAGTTTTTAAATTGATGTCCTCTGGTCACGAGTGAATTGAAGCAAAAGGTACACTATCAAGTCATGGCGAGATGATGAAGAAGGAGAAGAATGGAATCATGCCTAGAGAGTCATTTGTAGCTAAATGAATGAGTGAACCAGTCAAGAGCAAGAAAAGGGAAACAAGTTTGCAATTACTTGCTAAGACCAAAGATAATTGAAGACCCCACATCATCAAGCTATTCAGAGGAGAAGAGAAAGAATATCCATGAACACATATATCAATTAGTAGCAATAGTGACTTGACATTGCCACACCATCAAGTTAGTCCATGTCAGCAGTGTCGTGTTAAGTCATGTCACGAGTTGTCATATGCCGCATCACAATTGTGGGCCATGTATATTATAAATCAAATGTATTGTAAAGTGAAATTCCAATGGACACACAAGAATATGAAGAGTCTTGTAATTTGAAAATTCCTAGGAAGTTGAACAGTCATGAAGGTATTCAAAGAGTCACAAGGTGAAGGCATCACCTTGGTTATATATACCCCCTCATTCTATGAGAAAATGACTTTTTCACCTTGAATCTTCCTGCAAAGCACAAGAGAGATCAATTAGTTCTTTTAGGAGAAAGGGGTGGCTCCAATGTCCCACTACTGGGGCTAGTGATGTACAACGTAAATATGTGTTGTGGGAATTTTTCTTAATTACAAAGGCCTTTTCAAGCTAGCACGTTTTCACGCATGACTTATGAACGTTTGTAAGATTATTGAGTGAACGTTTTTGTTTCGTGTTTTCTTTCACAGGTACTAAGATAGTTGAACTATTTCATTTATTTTAGTGCTTATCTTATTTGGAATGTGTTGTAATGGTTGTCATTTCTGCCTCATCCTTGTGGACTATTCTGCGGGATACTAGGCAGACCATTCCTTTCTTATCGGTTATAAAAACTGTCGCATTTGTTATAAAGAAAACTTATCTTAGATAGGTGCAAGGACATGATTAACATTTACAAGAATCATAAAGGAAGATTTAGTTATGAATGTGCCTGGCTATTCTTCCATATGGTTTCATGATGCTCAAAAGAAGAAATTTGACATACTTTGGAATGGATGGAGATGAAGACTCTCTCACAAAATTGTATGACATAAGTATAAAAATGTTGATCAATACCAAGAATAGCCTCTGGAAGAAAGAAAGGGAGTTAACAACGACAACTCTAAGTAATATATTATAGTTTGGTAATCAAGCTCGATCCATGGGAACTCTGACGATTGTATGGAGAAAGATTCATATGGATATGGATCATGAAAAAGGATGTTGATCTTGAAGAAACTCAAGTAAGTTGATTCTTTGATAAGAAGGGCCATCATGACAAGGTTAGTCTGATATTTAAAAAATTAATATTGGTTATTTGGTTAAATGGTGTTTTACTACCTATTAGGATACTACATAAATGTATGATGACAATGTAGGCAAGTTGAACTATGGGTATTGAACTCAATTCAATAAACATATGATTTAAGTATGTGGATTTGGAAATTAAGGAGTCAAGGTTTTCACATCATCACCTTGGGATTGAAAGGTAGTAGTGAAAGAAGATAACCTAATGTTCATTAAGAAAGGACACTTTCATGTTTAGAGGAATCTATGACAACCTTGAAGTTCGACATGGCTCAACCTAATGCCTTCATTGATAATAATTGGAGTAAAGTGATGTGAAAAGTTGATGGCCTGAACCTTGTCACTAGATTAAAGGAAGAAGATGGCTCCATAATATCTAGGAAGGAAGAAGCTCAATATGATGAGATACAAATGGGAAAGAGGGAACCATGCAACTATGAAGAACTGGTAGTTTATACATTTTTGAAGACAAGCTGGAGAGCTTGTGGTTATGACTTCCAAATCTAGAGCAAGTGGAATAATATCCTATATATTTAAGAGGGAGTAAAGGAGTCACTTTAAATAGGAGCAAGGATCTATTCCTTAACAGGGAATGGGGATCTACTCTCTGGTTGAGAGGGAGTGACGTTGAACATCACATTTGAATTATCTGCTTCATGTGTCATACACTTGAGCAGGAATAACAACCATAAGTATAAGTGAAGGCCATGGAGGGAGAATGGAGAATGGAGGATTGAATAATAATATGTGATTTCCTTGAGGATAGAAAAATCCAATATAGGAAAATGTACCAAAACACTTTAAGGATTGGACATATCTCCAAGACAAGAGTGGTTGAAGGGGGCCGATGTTCTTTGAGGATTGGGATCCAAGATAAGAATAGTCCTAAGAGGACATACCTAGTGAACATCCATATGGGGTATGCGCCTTGTAGAGGTAGTGTGGTATTTCACATAAAACCTCCAAGCATGATGCTCTTATATATGAAGTATATTGTCAAAGCTAAGGCCTTACTATGTTGACAATTTTGGTCATGTTGTTGATGCTTAAAGATGGATTATCAATTTGACTCTTTATATGAGAACTCTTCAGTTTGAGAATGATGTTGTACCAAGTGTACAATTATGAATAAATCCTTAGTTAAGAGGGAGCATTGGGAAATGTAACCAGTTTTAGTCTTCATAATTATCATTATACTCATGTGAATATGTATATATTATGTAATAAACAAAAGAAGGTTTTATTATTATTATTTTAAAGCATGGGTTTCATGCTTCTTATGGATGGTCATCTAGGTAAAAGCATGTTCTTCATGCTTTTAGGGTTTGTTGGGTCATAGGATTTATTTTCATGTGTCAAGAGAGTAAACATCATGATTATAAGACCCATCTAGGCAAA
Organism: Pinus taeda; assembly: GCA_000404065.3. Taxonomy (NCBI): domain Eukaryota; kingdom Viridiplantae; phylum Streptophyta; class Pinopsida; order Pinales; family Pinaceae; genus Pinus; species Pinus taeda. Next base: position 73,863 of record APFE030924112.1, on the reverse strand, counting down.
ATTTTATGCAACCAACTCAAAAAATTGAAGACAAGATAGATCAACGACTTCAAAATCAGCCTCTTTGAGGTGGGAACCTCCTTTATATTACACAAATGAACAATTATTGGATGATACAAATGACAAAATCTCTTTTCTATATATAGGAGTCTAAGGGGTCACAATATTATCAAAGTTGACATAGCAATAATAAGATAAGGGTGTGCAACAATAAAAATAATGGGCTTATATGGGTTACAATAATAGAAATATGGGGACAATAGGGGCACAACAATAACAATAAGGGCTACAATGACAATAGTAATGAGGGATCTAACATGCTCCTAACATGCTCCTCTCCTTCAAAAAAGTGTTGTCCTCAACACTCGAGTAGTTTTGGATGTTTCTGTATAAAATTCTCATCCTCCCATGTGGAATCTTCAAGGGGTAAGTTCTTCTAGTTGATGAGATACTCTGAAATTGATTGAGTTCGTAGCTGTCGAGTTCTTTTTTCTGTGACTACTTTGGGTTCCAATATGATTTTTCCTTCGTTGTCAAGTTCTGGCAATATTGTTTGAACTAGTAGCTTGTCACCTATAACCTTATTTAAGCATGAAACATGGAAAACTAGGTGAACTCAACATTAGGGGATTTTTGAGGTCTAAAATGGGTCTGCTAAGGAAATTATAAAATAATAGTGGAAATAATAAAATAAGATTAGATTACATCATCAAATTTTAGAGGGAAAAAAGACAAAACTATTTTTTCAACTTGTATTTTTAAGTTATCTTTGTATTGGTTTACTCAAATTTAGAGTGGAAACACTCATTGGATATAGAATTTGATTCCTCATCCAAGGAGTATCCATGTTGCATACTTTTGATGGACTCTACTACACGAAAAATGAGAAATACATGAAAAGCGTGCTTGCAATCATGGTTTTTCATGTATTTCTCTTTTTTCGTGTAGTAGGGTCTATCGAAAGTATGCAACATGGGTACTCCTTGGATGAGGAATTAAATTTTGCATCCAACGATCACTCATTCTTGAAATTTGAGTAAAAACATAGGGAGATAAGTTGAAAATATGAGTTGAAAAAGTTATTTTATTATTTTTTAATCTTTGTACCTTTTTACTCTAAAAATGGTGAATCATCCCCCATGGTTGACATCATCATCTTGAATCTTATTGGTTCTTATAAATTTTATTTTGGTTGTACACTTTTCTTAGGAGGCCCATTTTAGACCTCAAAAATCCCCTAATGGAAGCTGAAGGAAGCTCCAATTTGTATGTCATAGTACCAATCTTTTGCAACACCTTGTATGGATCATAATACTTTGGTGATAATTTATTATCTTTCTTATCTTTCTTGAGGGACATTTGTTTATATGGTTATAGCTGCAGAAATACCCAATCACCTACATCGAAACTTCTTTCACTGCGATGTTGACCTACCTATTGTTTCATTCTATTCTGCGCCAAATTGAGGTTATCCTTTAAGAGTTGGAGAACCTTTTGTTGATGCTCAATGTGATCCTCCACTGCTTGAACCTTAGATTTTTCTCTTAAATATGATGTGATGGATGGTGGATGGTATCCAAAAAGTGCCATAAATCGGGTCATTTTTGCTGCAGTATGGAAGGAAGTGTTATACCACCATTCCGTCAGAGGAAAACCATTTGACCCATTGTGTCTTTTTATCATATACAAAGAAACAAAGATATCCTTCCAAACATTTGTTTACTATCTCAGTTTTCCCATCAAATTGAGGATGATACCCCTTAATTCAACTTCCTTTCCTTTTGAAGAAAATTTCATGAAAAGTTCTTGAAAATTAAAAGCTATCATACCCAAATATTGTAGCCATGGACTCCTAGTATAACATCAGCACCAGCTGTTGGAATGGAAAGCATTTGCCTATTCAATACATATTCTCCCATGGATAGCTTGATATTATAGCACTTTCTAGAGCAATTTATGGTTCCTCCACTTGCAACCATCACTTGACACTCTGGCACTGAATATAGGAAGCAATTCAATTCCTTGGCTATCTTACAATGGATAAAATCATGGGTACTACCTAAATCAATCAACACTATCACCTTTTTCTTCTTGATATGTCCTTTTATCTTGATAGTTTGAGGAGTGGTAATTCTGGCCAATGCATTACAAGATATGGTCAGACTCATTTCTTCTTTATACAGGGTTTGTTCCTGGTGTATATCCTCTCCTTTTGACGTTTCTTGTTCCTTCTCTTCCTCTTCTTCACAATCTATGCAAAATAATTTCTTCTCATCACACTTATGACCTTTAGTGTATTTTCTATCACAACTATAACAAAACCCTTTTGCTCTTTTTTCTTCCAATTTTTGTAGTGTGAACCTTGTATGTTGTGGAAGGATAGGGGAAACAACACTTCCATCTTTATAGTTGTGAGTGGTAGGCTTCCTTATTGCCATAATTTTTCTTTCGATTTTTCTTTCCAACCTAAATGCCTTCTCTAATGAATTAGGTTCCAAAAGGTGAGCCTCATGTTGGATGTTATCCTTTAAAGCCCCTAAGAATGCATCAATCCTATGCTCCTCTTGAATATCTTTTACCATTATATTCAATTTTTGGAAGTCCTCAATGTGCTCCATCATTGAACCCTTTTGTTTGAGATTTATCAATTGGCTAAATAAGGTGTTGGATTTTGTATTCTCATAATGTGCTGTCATTTATTTCGTAAAAATTGCCCAGGTGACAATTTGTTTACGAGAGAAGTGCCATTGTTGATCCAGGTCCGGGTGTGACAAAGGACCCTTCCAAGACCTTTCACTTTCGTGATGTGTTAAATTTGTAAGAAGAAGGAACATGAAAATCATCAGCAACGTAAAACTCAAGACGTTGATAATAGAGTTCGTCCAGGAGGGATTACGTCTTCGGGCCCTAATGTCAAGATGGTGTAGGCCATTGCATTAAGTGCTGTCAATAGTGATGATGTACATAAGAGGTAATGTCGTTATCATACAAGGAAAATGCCCTTATGCAGGAGTGGCTTCAGGAAATGTTCCGCTATAGGAACTCTCAGTAAAAAAGGGATTCCTATCAGTATGACATAAACTCATGCATGATGAGCATCCCACCAACATGGCATAAAAGGTATATCAATGCAAAAATGCATGAAGAAAACATGAGTATCGCATCAACATACAACAAAGGGATATCAAAACACAACATGATGAATTATGACAACAAGTACATCACATAGATGATTTAGTATCACATCAAGCAGGACTCATGAAAATGAGTAAGAAAACAAGATCCCACATCAACATCAAACAAGTATTTGTGCAGCACAATGCATAGCAAAAGAAGTACATGAGCACACTGCATATACCTCACATCCTGAGGCCATTTGAAGAAGAGGATGTCAAGATGTTGAAGTTGTTCGCAACATCAATCTTGCGGTGTCGAATCTCATGGAATGACTGTTTGCACATTGAATGATGACACCTGCACTCAACTTAGAAAAGTGGCCGAAAATGAAATGCGAAAATGGAAAATCTGAACACACCATCAGATTTGTGACATCAAATATTACAAAATCGACTGTCGAATTTCTTAATTCTGAGAAAGTGAGAATCTAGGGCTTGAGGAATGTTTTAGATTCCCCCTAGATTCCTTAAAGATTCCCTCCTTTGGGTCCTCTGCAAATTGACCGCTCAGATCAGGAAATTGACTACACCATCGGGTTCATGTTGCTAAGAGGTGTAAGATCGACATAAAATTTGTCCAATTTGGACACTGCAAAAATTTCACTCTCCTAGAAATTTTGCTCAGTCATGGTTCCACTAGCATTAAAAATTAATTAAAAAAATATTGGCTCGAACTTCATGCCCTCTCTTGGTTCCTCCATGCCTCGAACAACGTGTGTGCTCCTCTACCTGGGCGCAATGATGAACTGGGGTTTAAATGAAAAATTGCTGATGGATTTCTCAAGAATGTTGTTGGCGCAGTTGGTTTGAGATTTGTTTGATACGGAAGAAGTTGGGCAGTCAAACCCCGCCTCCTCCTTTTTTTACATACCAAATCTTTTAGTTTTAGAATGGATTATGCTGGGCCCACCTTTGCTCTTCATTAATAGAATGTGGGTGTGAGGTTGGGTCTACGCCCCAAGGGCTGACCCACCTTTCCCACTTATGGTTTGTTTGAAATAGGGTTGGGTCTGTGCCCTAAGGGTTGGCCCTCCTAAACTCTAATCTTACGGTTATGGTGGTTCCGTAGGAGGGGTCGAGGGTAGTGGCCCACCCATCCACTAAACATTGCTTGATACAGTTTGGGGTGGCGGGGTTGGTGGCCCGCCACCCTTTTCTTTATAATTTTTTTATTAAATAAAACAACCCATGCATTTTTGAAAATTCAGATTTTGACCAAAGGAGTCATTTTAACCAGGCAACAATTTCACCTAGGATCTAACAAGAGTTGGTTGGATTTTGTTTGCCGGAAAAGTCCAAATTGTATCTTCATTAATCCTCCCTAGTTAGTAAAATTCAACTCAACTTTGACTGCCTCTATCTTCTTCATCTGGACTCGAATTGATGAACTGTTTGCACCGTTGTGATTAGGATCACGAGATCTACGCTCTGATCCTAGTTTGAAAGCATTATGATCACTTTTATTTTTGAGCTTTCATAAGCCCTCTTTGTCCTGTTGTGTCTCTGGAGTCACCTGGATCAATCCTCCCCACTGAGGAGTTTTTGGTCCTCCAAAACCATGAAAAATAATCTGTAACTTCTTTGTACCTTATCTGCATTACAAGCATCTTGAAAGGTCTCGCTTCCATCTCTTTCACCTTTGTTCTTCGGAGCCTTAAGCAGTGAGTTGACACTTGCAACCTCTGCCACTTGTAGTACATTGTTTTGAAAATTACATGCTTGAATTTCATGACCAACTAATGACCCAAGCATCCCACACTTGCCACGCATTTATAACACATACTTAGTGGTCAAGTTTACATCAAGATGGACACAATACCCTAGCTGTGAAAACAAGGCCAACATACCATTGCTGCTCTAATAAGTGATGGAAAACACATCATCATTGGAATGCATGATTTACAAAAATAAGGAAAAACACTATTTGCTTTGATAAGTGATGGAAACACAACATCACTTTCAGAGTGTAAAAATGAAACTCAAAATAAGACTAGACATCGTTGTTGCTAAACAAGTTATGGAAAACACATCATCACTTTTACATTTTAAAATGCAACAAATGATTTACAAAAGCACGACCATGAGAAGACAACATATTTAGAAACCATTTTTCACTTATCAATGTGAATGGGTCACCTTCTTGTGGTGGTTTTTCTTGTCAAACAATCATTTCACCTGGTTCATTAACTGACACTTTGTCTTTAAGGCACTGTTATGGATGGAGCCTCCAAGAAGTGGCTCTTTGATGGCCACTTCTATCGCAATGACTACAATAGGTTTTCTTCCTCCAGGTCTATTTAACATGTTTCTTTACCTGTTGTTGCAAGGGTATCTCACCCCTCATCCTTTTGTGTGCTGCCATTCTTTTCCAACACTTAGAAAATGTATGGTTATGTAATCCATAAAAGGTACATGTTTTTCGATGCCATGTTTTATGTTCATCATTAAAACATGATTATAATCGAAATGAATATTCGAATATCAAAACTGGTTATGCCTTTCGTTTCCATCTCTAGTGTAAGTATGGTGATGAGAGCTTGCCTCAGCTCTTTCCCTACAATGGAAACTGCCATGGGATGATGGGGATGTGTTCCTATCATCTCCTTTCCTCAACTATTTTGATGATCTCTCAGAAGGATCTGGCACCTTCAAGCATTCTCCTTTGGTGTATCTCAAGCCTACAAATTGAGGTCTCTGCACAACCTCTAATGGTTGAGTTATGCATTGGTTATTAATAACAAGTTTTTATTCATTCTCATGCCTCATCCTTGTAAGGAGCCTCATGTTTGTCCCTGTAATTGGGATCTCCAAATATCCAACAAAAATCATACTATGTGAAGACGAAACCAAAAGGAAATCAACATCTTTTACCTCCTCTGTCGATTTGGAAAGAACTGATGAGGGCTTCTCATCATCTATTGTTGGTGGTTCGCTAGCTGTCTCAGTGCATTCCCCAACTTCCTTACTGACATACCCAAATCCTGCCTGACGAGGTAATTCTTCTACTTTGATGGGTTTGACAATGCCTTGGCCATTAATGCCTAAGCCTTTTCCTTCACACCCCATTCTCTTCAACAATTTGGAGCCAATTCCTATGGTATGATTTTCAAAAATAGTGAAATCATCATCAAGACACATATATGAATTCAGAGAACTACGTTTTACCTCACATGGGTCATGCTGCAGCTTTTCCAAGGCCTTGTCCTTAGCTTGTAGCTGTCGTAGCAAATTTTGTTTCTCCTCTTTCTCTTCATGTAGATGCATCTTCAATTCAACGTTTTCTATTTGAAGGTTTTGGTTGTTGTGCTTCAATTCTTCTAGGGCCTCTTCAGTGGCTTGCAACTAAAGCTGCAATCACTCCTTTTCCTCTGTCTCTTTTTGTAGAGTTTCATACATTACCAATATAGTTTGGAAAATTTTGAGCATGGTATTGTACATCGCTTTTTCATCCTCTGTTGTTGCACGTTCCATTGTGCATGCTTGCAATTCACATCCACACAAAGATCGCTTTGATACCACTTGATCCAAGTCCGGTTGTGACAAAGAACCCTTCCAAGACCTTTTACATTCATGATGTGTTAAATTGTATTTTTGAAAGAACATAAATGAATACATCTGCATGTTGTAAGAAGAAGGAACATGACAATCATCAACAACATAAAACTCAAGACATTGATAACGGAGTTCGTCCAAGAGGGATTACATCTTCGAGCCCTGATGTCAAGATGGTGTAAGCCACTGCATTAAGTGTTGTCAATAGTGATGATGTACATAAGAGGTGATGTCGCTATCATTCAAGGAAAATGCCCTCATGCAGGAGTGGATCCAAGAGATGTTTCGCTACAGGAACTCTCAGTAAAAAAAAAGGATGACATAAACTCATGCATGATGCGCATCCTGCCAACATTGCATAAAAGGGATCTCAATGCAAACATGCATGACGATAACATGAGTATCCCATCAACATACAACAAAGGAATCTCAAAACACAACATGACGAATCATGACAAAAAGTACATCACACTGATGATTTTGTATCACATCAAGCAGGAATCATGAAAAGAGTAAGAAACAAGATCCCACATCAACATCAAACAAGGATCTTTGTAGCACAATGCATAACAAAAGAAGTACATGAACACACTGCATATACCTCACATCCTGGGGCCATTTGAAGAAGATGATGTCAAGCTGCTGAAGTTGTTCGCAACATCGATCTCACGGCATCGAATCTCATGGAATGACTGCTCACACGTTGAATGCTGAAACCTACACTCCACTTAGAAAAGTGGCCAAAAAATGAAATGAGAGAATGGAAAATCTGAACACACCATCAAATTTGTGGCATCGAATAGTGAAAAATCGACTGTCAAATTTCTGGATTATGTGAAAATGAGAATTTGGGGCTTAAAGAATCTTTTAGATTCCCCCTAGATTCCTTTAAAATTCCCTCCTTCGGGTCCTCTACAAATTGGCTGCTCAGATTAGGAAACTGACTGCACCATCAGGTTTGTGTCCTGAGAGGTGCAAGATCAACATAAAATTTGTCCAATCTGGACACTACAAAAGTTTCACCCTCCTGGAAATTTTTCTCAGTCATGGTTCCACCTACACTAAAAATTAATTAAAAAATATTTCCTCGAAATCCATGCCCGCTCCTTGTTCCTCCATGCCTCAAACTATGTGCACGCTCCTCTACTTGGGTACAGTGATGAAATGAGGTTTAAATAAAAAATTGCTAACGGATTTCTCAAGAATGTCGTTGCTGCAGTTGGTTTGAGATTCGTTTGATATGGAGGAGGTCGGGTGGTCAAACCCCACCTCCTCCTTTTTTTACGTACAAAACCTTTTATTTTTAAAATGGATCGGGCTAGGCTCACCTTGGGTGACCCGCCGACTCCACTTACCACCGAGGGTCTTCATTAATAGATGGTGGGTGGGAGGTTGGGTCTGTGCCCCAAGGGTCAGCCCACCTAATCTCTGCTCTTACAGTTATGGTGGTTCTGTGGGAGGGGCTAGGGGTAGTAGCCTGCCACTCCACTAAACATTGCTTGATACATTTTGGGGTGGTGGGGTCGGTGGTTCACCACCCTTTTTTTATAATTTTCTTTTGTTAAATAAAAGAACCTATGCATTTTTGAAAATTTAGATTTTGACCGAAGGAGTCATTTTAACCAAGAAACAATGTCACTCGGAATCTGGCCGGAGTTGGCCAAATTTCTTCCACCTAAAAATTCCAAATTGTGTCTTCATTAATCCTACCTAGTCAGCAAAAGTCAACCCAACTTTCACTACCTCTACCTTCCTCATATAGACTCAGATTGACAAACCGTTCACACCATTGTGATTAGGATGACGAGATCTACAATCTAGTCCTAGTTCAAAAGCATTTTGATCACTCTAATCTTTGAGCTTTCATAAAACATTTTCGTCCATTGTATGTCTCTGGAGCCACCTAGATCAATCGTTATCATACAAAATTATTTGGTTCCAAATATAAAGTTGCAATGTGTACCTTTTGTGTGTTTTTCACATTATGGAGATCGAAATATTGCTCCATCTATAGTATCCATGTTATGGGATCCTTGCCATCAAACTTCCTCATATTGATCATTGGAACATGGTGGGTCTTTAATCCAACATTAGAGTCTACGAAATTATGATTAACATTTCTTTCATGTAGCTTCATGTTCCGGATTATCCACATTATGAGATTCCTCTACCACCTTTTCACCACTAAGAAGCATTTCTTGTAGCAAATTTTCCAAACCTCCTTTCAAACCTTCCATGTCTTTCTTCAAATATTCAATGTTTAATTCTAAACCATCCATCTTAGCTTCCACATCTTTCCTTAAACCATCCATCTTGGCTTCCGCGTCTTTCTTCAAACCATCCATCTTAGCTTCCATGCCTTTCTTTAAACCATCCATCTTAGCTTCGGTTAGTTTTTATGAGAGTGAATTTTGTTGCACTTGGTCTCATAATTTTGATATATCATGTTGCATTTCTTCCTCCTCGTCATGGGTCATGCTAGAGATTTCAGTTTGCTTACTAGGTTTTTCCATTTTATTTCTTTGGGGCATCAATTAATGATAATTATTCTTCACTATGCCCTTTGAATTCCTTCAAACTACTTTTATGCAAAATTTAAAAAAAACCTACACACCTTTTTTCACTTTGTAGGAGCTCGATATTGAATTTGTTGTATCTCTATAATTGTGGATTTCCAAGGTCTGAATTTGCACCCTGAAGTAGCCCTATGATTCGTCTTTCCAACCCCATAATTCTGATCAAGATTGTATTCTCCAAGTAAGATTTATGCCAAATATCCCACGATGACCTGATTATAGACTAGTTCAGGAGAGCAAACTTGTATGAAGTTCCACATGTCACTGTTTCAACCTTAGGTCTTGAAAATGATACACAAAAACTAAAGGTCGTATGATTTTTGTAACTTGTTATGAAATTTTAATCTGATGCTCAAAGCGAAAGTTATGATGAGTTTCTCGAGGTCACCTTTTTGAGATATAATTCGGGAACCTCCAAAAACCCTAAATTCCTTGGATCATATCTTTGAAATCTAAAATTTGTACCCAAGGTTCATCAAGATTTCAGCGTAAATGGGATTAAATTTTAGCTTCTAAAATGTCGTAGAAAAAAAGTTATAGCGAAAATGCCATGATGACCTATTTGAAGCAGAGAAACCCTAGAATCCAGACCTCTCATACCAATTGTTATGCAACTAGCTCACAAAATAGAAGAAAAGATAGATCAACGACTTCAAAATCAACCTCTTCAAGGGGGGCAACCTCCTTTACATTACAGAAATGAATAATTCTTGGATGATGCAAATGACGAAACCTCCTTTCTATACATAGGAGTCTAAGGGGTCACAATATAATCAAAGCCGACATAACAATAATAATATAAGGTCACAACAATAACAATAGTGGGCTTCTATGGGGCACACTAATAACAATATGGGGATAATAGCGGCACAACAATCACAATAAGGGATACAATGACAATAGTAATGGGGGAATCACTAGTATTATAGGTACCTAACACAAGATGTACCTAGTAAAAGAAATTATTTTGAGTCAAAGAACTCAAAATAAGCCTCCTAACACAATTCGACCCAGAGAGGGGTATTCCACCAACCGAAAGAGTATAAATAGAAGATATTTAGCCTCATTTTTTGACCAATTTAATATCTAATCAATGAATTAACTTGGTCTAATGTGCAAAAAACAAGAAGAAGGTCAAGAAATTCAAAGAAGAAGGAAGAAGAAGCTGGAAAGAAGGGAAATATAAGGTTTTCCTTAGTTTTCTCTCAAACATTCAAAGTAGCCATGTTGCTATAGGGGACAAAAGTTGCAAAACTTATGCAGGTTCGAAATCTTGTAGCTAGGGGCCAAAATACTGAGTTTGGTGCAATTTTGGAAGGATTTATCTCTCGTTGAATTTGTTTGAATTTTACCTAACTGGAATGTCTTCTTCGAGGGCTAACTTGGTGTTGGAGGAGACTTTGGTCTTGAGGTTTGGGTCTTGGTTTTCTCATTTGAAGCAGATTTTATAAGAAGAAAATATATTTTTCTGGGTTTTCCCCTGAGGGTGTTTCTTCCCTAGCTTGGAGCCTAATTTTTGTGTCCATTGTCTTTATTATTATTGCACTTGATAATTGTTTTATGAAGAAAAACTAAAAAATAAACACAATAAGATAAATAAAGTTCACAACCAATTGTTAAGATTAAGGAGAAATTGAATTAATAGCTACCCTACCACATTTTCCAATAGTATATTGATGCATTAGCAAATTTGAGTTAAAAAATACTATACTTAATATAAGAAGAAGGTTCTCCATAAATCCTCATATGGTTGCTAGGTAAACTATTTCATGTCTTGACGTCAACAAAAAAATAAACGAGGAAAAATTGGATACTTGAGTGTGAAAGTGTGAAGAATGCTGATTTCTCTGCCCTCCTACACTATGAACTTCCTAGGTAATGTGAAGACTTCACAATATGCACAATGAACTTCCTCTATACTCCTTCGCACTATGGAAGAATTCATAACTTTAGACCAAAGGGACACTAAATTCTTTATGGCAAATCTTTTTTTAAGTTTTCTTTTTTTTTATTGAAAGGGATAGAATCTGGACTTTTTCATTTCAAGTGTTTTTCAAGCATTAAATCTCTGAAGTTTGGGAAACTTAATGTATAACAATGATCATGGATCATGGTCATATTTTCATTCTTTGCACCTTCTATGGTGATTTAATTTCTTTCTTTATTGAGATTCACCACTAGGTAAGTAGATGTAAAATACTAAGGTAAGCCTCGACCCAGTGGAAAAATTGTCATGTTCTAATTTTTATATGATTATGAGGTAAAGAATAAATTGAAAACATTCTAGAATGTGCACAACCAATGGCTTGAAAATTCAAGTTAGGTGGGTGACATGGAAATATGTGGAACATCTAAATTTAGATTTCACAGAGAAATTCATATGTGCCAAATGACCGTAGACCACTCCCTCTCTAAATATAAAAGGTCAAGCCATAGTTTTTTTAAATTTGACAGCTTAGCAAGAAATTCCCTCCTTTGGGAAGCCCTCCTCATCCTCTAGAGACCTTAATAGTCCTTGGTAGAATTTAATTTTCACAAGGGAAAATATTATTTTTAATGTGAAACCTACTTTTGGAAAAAGGTACAAGTCGACCTTGGCAGAGAAATTCAACCTCATCAACCACGTATAAATACAAATCCTATCACATCACTTGGACACATCATCAACACATCACACCTTATCTTGATTGGTTCATACAACTCTAAAATTGTAGGTCCAAATTCACGAGTGCGAAGAGGGGAGAGAGAGAATCTATTAATTGTGTTGACTTTCTATTTTGGGCCTTTGACCAATGTTGACTTTTATGATTTTGAGCTTGGTTTGACTTGGAATTTTGGATCCTTTTGGAAGGTTTAGTTGACTAGAATTTTGACTGATATTTTTGACCTATTTTATGAGCATTGACTGCAAACATTTAGCTAGGGTTTCTGCAAGTCAAATTTTGACTTTGACCAGATCTTATGGACAGATTGTTGGGATAGTTTTGACCAATTTTGACTTAAGGAAGGAGTCTACATCTTTTGGTAGATTGACTGAATATTTTGGAGCAAATTTTGACCTTTCACTTTAACTTGTTATGGTCATATTGACTATTATTGACTTTGATTAGAACTTGCAAAATTTAAATTTGACCAAATTTTACTATATTGCTCACATTGATTTGGATATTGGATAGTTGACTTGGTTGGTCAAGGATTTAACTTTGAATAATTGTTGATGTACTTGGAAATTGTATCCCTTTGTTGAACATTTGATGATAATGTGACAGAAGAAGAATTTGGAAAGGGTTTTCCCCCTTATGGGGTTTTTCCCTTGTCTATAACCAAACTACCATGTCTTTATTTTTCATGGATGTATTCTATTGCATTTGGTTTATTGTTCTATCTACAATTTCTTGTTATCGCTAGAAGAACTAAAATCATATTGGACAATTTCTTGCTAATTAAAGAAGAATCATACTTAGTGACTGTGTCAAGCATAGAACACTAGAAAATTAACATGGTATTAGAGTTGAGGTGAAGACAAGTTGAAGGAGGCAAGAGACAAGTAGTGACTTTTGAAGACATCCTATTTGAAGAAGCTCAATTGACTTTGTCAAGATGTATACCTCTTACTTCAAGGAAGGAGATAAGTTAAATGACTCATCAAATTTCTCTACTTGGAAAATCAAGCTGAATGTGACCTTGGATTAGAATGATTCCTTGGAATATGTGGAAGGAAAACTACCCAAGCCCCTAGAAAATACTTCTATTGCTATGAAGTCCAACTACATGAAAGGTGAGATCAAGGCTAAGAAAATCATTATTGACTCTTTAAGAGATTATTTTCTTACTTATATTTCCAAGTTGAAGAAGTCTAAGGAAATTTATGATACATTGGTTGGGATGTATGAGGTCAACAATTTGAACCATAGTTTGTCCTTGCAGAATCAAATCAAGGAAATACAAATGAAAAAGGGAGAGATTGTGCAATCATACCTCATGAGGATATTGCAACTCAAGTGTAAACTTTTATCAGATGAAGAATCCATATCTGATAGGGAGTTGGTACTCATTGCTCTTGGAGGCCGTCCTCTGATTTGGGAAAAAACATTACAATTATTAGCAACAATGACAAGTTTCCTTCATTTCATGAGCTCATTGGCAAGTGCAATCAATAATATAGTAGGATGATATCTAGAGGAAGGATTCCAAAGCTTGAAGAAGGAGAGCTCCCAGCTTTTGCTTCTTAACCCAAGAAGAAGAGAGGAAGAGGAGATCCATGAAATTCAAGAAATCCTTCTCATGAATCTAACGAATCCAATATAAGACTTAGTAGGGATGCATCTAGAATTCAATGCTATGATTGTTACAAGCTTGGTCACGTTACCTAATATTGTATAGAAAAGAGAAATATTCCAAGGTCCTACAACAATAACCGTGGCTTCAACAGCAACAGGTTTAGAGATAGAAGAAGAAGAGATGCTCTTGCTAATCGTGATGAAGTCCATCATCCTCAAAAGTGATCAAGGAATTCAAGGTATGGAAATAATGCAACTGTTAATCAATCTAAATATTTTCTTATTTCTTCTCTTTCTAGTTCCTCCCCTCAAGATTCATTTGATAGCCAGTTGGTAGATATTGGGGCCTCTAAACACTTCACTAGGTATCGTGAACTACTCTCAAACCTAGTGGAGAGGGAGATAAATTTGAAGATTGTTCTTGGGGGAAAATCTACTTATCTTATGTAGGGTTTTGGTTCTATTTTTTGGATTATGATGAAATCATAAATGTATAAGTTGTATTATATGTGCCAAAATTGAAAAAGATTTTGGTTTCTATATCTTCTTTGGAGGACAAGGGTATGACAGATTCTTTTATAAAGGGAAAGGTTCTTACTTGGCCTTTGGAGTCTAGCTTGTGAGATGCCTTCACCTTGGGTTGAAGAATTGTGGGCCTTTATAGAGTCAATGGAAGACCAATCTGAGCATTAGTACATAATAGTAATCATCAAAGTGAGCTATGGCACCAAAAGTTTGATCATATTCATTATGAATCCCTACCTAAAGTAAGGAGGATGGTTTATGGAATGTCTTATATTCAAGTTAATCATGATGGAGTATGTCCGAGATGTGTTAGTGGAAAGAAGATGAGGGAACCATTCCCATCATTAGAGAATTTTTGAGGTAAAAAATGGGCCTAAAAAAAAAATGTACAACAAAAATGAACTTTATAGAAAGCAATAGGATCCAATCTGATCATGTCAACAATGGAGGATGATTCACCATTTTTGGAGTAAAATGATAAAAAAAATAAAAAAATGAAAAACTATTTTTTTCAACACATATTTTAAACTTATCTCCCTACAATTTTACTCAAATTCTTAGTGGGGGTAGACATTGGATGCGAAATTTAGTTTATCCAAGGAGTACCCATGTTCCATAATTTGGATGGACACTAATACACAAAAAAAGTGAAATATATGAAACAAACATGATTGCAATAATGTTTTTTCATGTATTTCACAGTTTTCATGTAGTGGGGTCCATCTAATATATGCAACATAGGTACTCGGATGTAAAATTAAATTTTTCATGCAACAAGTGCTCCCACTCGTTATTTAAGTAAAATCATAGGGAGATAAGTTGAAAATATGATTTTAAAAAGTAGTCTTTTCTTTTTTCCCTTGAAAACTTGATGAGGTAATCTAATCTTATTTTATTATTTCCACTATTATTTTATAATATTCCTTAGGAGGTCCATTTTAGATCTCAAAACTTCTCTAATGCTAACAAGAGCAAGAACAATGGTATTCTACAACTCATACATTCTGATCTATGTGGGCCCATGCCGGTGAAATCTCTTTGTGGCTACCTATACTATATAATTTTTGTGAATGACTTCTCATGGAAGGCGTGGATATTATTTTTGAAGCACAAGGACAAATAATTTGTATGTTGAAGAATTTCAAGGCAGTACACGAGAATTAAATAGGCAATCAAATCAAAGTCTTCATTGTGGAGAATTGATTTCAAATGAGTTCATTGACTTTTGCAAGGAAGTTGGAATAAAGAAGGAAACAATCATACCTTTCAACCCCGACTAAAATTGATCTACTTAAAGGAAGAACAAGACAATCATGGAAGCTTCCCAAGCCATGTTTCATGATCACAAGTAATAGAATTTTCTATGGGGTGAAGTTGTAAATACACTTATCTATGTTCCAAATAAGATCCCCATCAAGCCTTGGTGACAAGACTCCCGAAGAAGTTTTCAAAGGTATCAAGCCTGATGTTTGACATTTGAGGATATTTGTATGCCCTGTATATTTTCATGTGCCGAAGGAGAAAATGAACAAGATGGAATATTTTGGAAATAAAGGTACATTTGTTGGTTACCAAAAAAAAATTAAAATCTTATAGAATATATGTGTCTAGTAAAAGGAATATAGATTTTGGTAGGGATGTGACATTCAATGAAGATTTTTCCCTTGAGAAAATAAGGTACACAACTCCTCCTCCTCCTACCAATGTTGAGAAGAAGGATGTTGACATGGAAGGTCCGTTTATTCCTGAGCCAGGGACTGATGCTTCTAATGATCCCATGGAACCCATTAACCCCTTAGACCCCCCTCCAAGTGATCATCCTGCAAGGACGATACCACTTTAGCTTTGTGACACCTTACAAGTTGCTTAAAGACATGCTCTTTCTAGAGGCACCTTAAGAGAAAGTAAGAAGCCATGATGATATCAGGGATATGTTGTAGCTATGAGAAACATCATACAGGCCTAACCACACACCTTTGAAGAAGCAGTGAGAGTAGGTTTGGAATCTCACTATGACCGAAGAGTATGAATCTATCGTCAAAAATGATGTATGGGAGTCGATTTTGAGAATTAAAGGGAAGTATTTTGGGACTTCCAAATGAGCGTACAAGATCACACATGGAGTGGATGGAAGTATTAAGAAATGTAAGGAAAGGTTAGTGGCTAGAGGGTTCTCACAAAAAGAGGGAGAATACTATGATGATATTTTTGCACCAATTTCTCGCTACACTACTATTTGATCTATTGTTGCTCTAGCTACTAGCTAAGGATGAAATCTTCACTAGATGGATGTGAAGGCTGTGTTTTCACCTGGTATTCTTCATGAAGAAGTATATGTTAAGAAACCATAGGGATTTGATGTACATGACATGAAGACTCACATTTGCAGGCTAAGGAAGGCACTCTATGGATTGAAGCAGACCCCCACAGCTTGGTACGACCACATTGGTAGTTACTTGATGAAGCTTGGGTTTACAAGAATCAATGTTGAACTAAACCTCTACTTCAAATTTATCCATGGCGTGCCCCTTAATTTGGTTTTATATGATGAGGATTTATTCTTGACAGGTTAAGAGTCTCTTATCCTTGAGTGTAAGATGGATATGGCCTCTGAATTTGAGAGGAAAGAAATTTGGATTGATGCACTACTTCCTAGGATTATAGGTGTGGCAAAGACCCAGTAATATTTTTCTTTCACAAGGGAAATATGTTGTGAAATTGCTGAAAATATTTGGTATTGTGAAATGTGAATTTATGGTCATACCAATGGAGATGAACTTCAAGAAGTTATATGGAGAAGTTGCAAGACTTGACCTAGCAAATCCCTCTCAGTACCAACAATTTATTTGGGAATTGATGTTCCCTGTGAATACTCGATTGGACATATTTTTTGTTGTTAACACCCAGAGTGAATTCATGACTAAGCCACTACATGCACGCTAAACATGTGTTAAGATACCTACATGGGATGATAAATCTTGGACTGAGATATAACACCAAAGATGTGAGACTTCAAGAATAGATGGATGTATATTGGGGCTGAAATTTTATTGATTGGAAGAGCACATTAGGGTGTTTTTTTAGTCTTGGATTCCATCATATCTTGGATGAGCAGGAAACAAAATTCCATTTTCCTTAGCATGGCTAAGGCTGAATATATTACTACTAGCATGGCTAGTTGTGAGGCAGTATGGTTGACGAAGCTCTTTGGAGAGTTGTTTGAGCAAGTTTTGGATACAAAAATGATACATTGTGACAACAAGAGTGGGAATTGTTTGGAAGAGAATATCGTGTTCCATGACAAGTCTATGCACATTGAGATTATGTATCACTACATTCGATACATGGTGTAGAGAGGAGTGAGAATACTCCATCAAATTTATATTGATGAGCTGATAACATACATTCTTACCAAGGTTTTGTCGAAAGATAAGTTCTTGGTCTCCAAAAAGAAGCCTGGACTAATGGATCTGACCCTCTTGGGCAAGGGTCACAACTAATAGAGAACACTAAGTTATGTTCTTCCCCTGTGTTTGAGATCCCAAGGAGAGGAATTGATCCTAAAAGAGTTCTTGGGTTGAGGATGCTAGGGAGAGTCTGATCCTTGTCACTAATGACAAGTTGTATATGTCCCCTACACTTGTTCTTTGGAGGGATGGTTGATCCTTGCCACTTATGGAAAGTTCTATATGATGCTCATTGTCAAGTTCATAACTTAACATAATAAACTCCAGTATGCATCCTACCCACAAGCTAGGCTTGTTTGGATTGCCACCCCTCTGTCTAATGGGTGAGGATATTTGAGACGTTGTTGATCCTTAACCTTCATGGTAAGTTATATATGGTATCTAGGATGCAGGTGTTCTACCACTTGAATCTCGAGGGTCAATGTGGGAAGGTCAAAGGATAATAGTTGTGTGATCCTTACCTCTTATAGAAATTTGTATCTCTCCTATTGTCATTAGATGTAGAATACCATATTTATCTCTCTTGTGATGATTCTTATTCTTTGGATTAGAGAGTGTTCATGTAGATGACTAGAGATGAGCATATATGAGCAAAGATGATCATGACGAAACATTTGAGATGAGACTAATGATGCAGTCAAAAACTCCTCCTTGGGTGAGAGAGTGTGCTGAAATATGGTAGATTAGGGAGAAATTTCATCCTTTAGGAATCCCTCCTCATCCTCTAGAATCCCTACTAACCCATGGAATAATTTAATTTGCACAAGGAAAAATATTATTGTTAATGTGAAAGCCACTTTTGCACAAAAGTACAAATTTGCCTAGGCATAGAAATTGAATCTCATCAACCACATATAAATACACCTGACGTCACATCACTAGGAGGCATCATTATTAATCAACACATCACATCTTATCTTGATTGGTTTATACAACCTTGAAATTTCAACATGTTCACATGTTCGAAGAGGGGATAAAGAGAATCTATTGACTATGCTACTTTCTATTTCGGGCCTTTTATCAGCGTTGGCTTTGTCTAGTCGATTCAAAACATAATATCATTGTCTAATGTATTCCAAATATAATATAATTTGTGGTGTGGATTAATGTATTGAAATTCAGTGTTTTTAAAGAGCTGTCACATGTAGTGAAAGGACAAGATACTTTCCCGTCCACCTAAAATGCAGTGATGTCTTGTCAACCTTTGGCCTCACATTAAGTTTTGATTCACATCGTTTCTTCCGAGCAAGTAAATCTACATAGTGTTTCGTCTATTCCAGGATTTACTTCGGGTCCATGCAGGGTTGGAATTTGATGGGAATTTTTCGCGTCATAAGGCATTTCACCTGTAAAAAAGACGTTTTAAATTTTTAAATAACCGTTTATGGTGAAGTGTTTTGAAATGCGAAGAACGTGTTTTTGACGGGTTGGTTTTTTTTTAAAACGTTATTAATACCTTATCTCACACCATTCCATTAGTCGAAGTTTCTTTCACTTGGAAAGGATATGCTATAGTTTTGGGATGGTAATGTTGATCAAATACGGAATGGCCTTGTTTGAAAACAACATTAATTTGGAATTTTTGCTTGGATGATTTCCGGGATCTGTGCATGCTCTCCCTGTCTTTCTTCCCTTTCGTCTTCAGATTCCAATTTCCAACAATAGAAAACCCAACGATTATGGGTTGTTTCTCTCTATAATCAAGTTCATGAATCAATCTAAGTGTTGTTGTGTGTGCTCGTAGAATTCTTCAATTCTTCGATCATCCTACACTGTAAAACGGTTGGCACGCTGCATGATAGTTTGATTAGAAGAAACGTCTTCAAACTCATTGGCCTCTGAAGCTAATGTAACTGGTCCATTGCAGAAATCTTGCATCACAAAATCTTTTGAAGAATCGGATAGAGGAAAAATCAGACTACAGTCTAGAGACGATATCTCGTTCAAATCTGGAATTTTTTTTTGGCTTAAAGAGTTGCATCTGCTCCAAGATAATAGAAATATGGAGATCTCTCCAATGCTAACAACGACATAGAGATGGTAGAGATTTTACTTTCTTTAAAAAATTAACGACATTTTTCCCTGTAAAATGCCCCATGATTGGGAAATATGCCAAATTCTAACCTTGTTGGCCACTGTGTCAAGGAAAACAACAACGCAAGAGATAAGAGAATGAACTGGTCGTTGTATGCAAGTTGGGTTTCAAACTTTCCATGAAACCGATTCTATTATAGGAATAGCCCTGAAACCAAATGCTAATACATTATAGGCATTTTGTATGATTCTGAAGGTTCTACGTGCAGGGGTGGGTTCTTTGTATCAAGAAGTAAAACAATCGACCCAAATATATATCATTATTGCTGACATTTCTTGTTCCATGATTTTCTTTGTTTTTTTAATATTTTATTGACTGCATTGGTTATGCATGCATTTACTTATCATTTCCCTATCCATTATCATTGTTCCCCTTAATTATTGGTTTGGACAAATTCCAATCTATGTAATGTTTGGATTATAGAATTGAATTACTACAAATGTAATTAATATATTTTTAATGTTTAGCACAATGGAACTACCCACAATGACTTGTATCATCTTTTAATAGATTTTGGTTTTTGCACATTGTGGGTAAGTGGTAAGTGAAACCCTCTATAATTGTTTTAGATTCTATTGCTGGTTCAATTAGACTCTATTTCTTGGTCACCTCACTAATCATGCGATACCCATTTCTTTAAATACAATCATAGGACAACTCTGTTTTAGAAATTCTACTATGCAATTCTTGGATATATACCTTTACGTTTATTTTTCTAAGGACGAACCTTGTTCGAGTTCTCAATTTGTGATGGCATCAATATTCAGGTACTCATTCTTTTATAAGTATATAGACATATATCAATTTTTGATAATTCCATATTCGTAAAATAACTAGTTATAGTTGTTGCACCATGTTCTGGCATATTTTTTTAGCTTGCACTTTATTGGTAAATGCACTTTATTGGTAAATGGAGAGTGAAACACTGTACAATTGTTGCAGACTTTGTTCCTTAATCATCTCTTTAATCATGGAAAATAATTTCCTTAAATAAATTGTAGGATAACTCTGTTTCAAAAAGTATACAATGCAAGCCTTGGTTATACTTCTCCACATTTATTTTTGCAATAGTGAACCTTATTTCAATTTCAATTTATGGTAGGGCACTTTGACATTGGTGAAATTGAAATTGAATTGGAATAGTGATTTTGAAAGATCTAGTTAGGAAGCTCTTGTTTGTTGCATATTTGATTGTTGCATCATTTTTTGCATCTCTTCCGTAAACTAGATAGCTTTCATCGAAAATGGAAAGAGTTATTTTCTTCATATTATTTGCATCATAGGTGTATTCAGGTGACATCGAATTTAGAGCCTTAAAACTGAAACTTAATTGAAGATAAACATTAAAATTCATCTCAATTAACCTAAGGGGAATTTGAAACTTAGCGACACACATAGAGGTCTAGGTTAGATACGTGTTCCATCATCTTTAAACATAGGAGTTGTCATTGTTTGCTAGAGTTGTATCCCAAAGGTGAGATATAGTTCCACGTATGTAAGTGTACAGGATCATTCTCCACGTACCTTCGGGTATATCGGATGGCACTCCACACATGATAAGTTTATGGGAACATTCTCATCGAATGATTATACATTGGAAAACAATACTACGCATTGCACTTCCACATACCATTGAGTATATTTTGGAAGTCCCCTATAGGTTTCTATCTTCGCCATAGGAAACTGAGTCAAATTGCCTTGTATATCGTGATACATTGAACACAACATTCAGGGAGATTTCATGGACGTACGTTAAGTCCTTGGTTCTCCAAGGTGCATATTGCAATTCACGGTTACTTGGTAAACTCTTTTGCCTAGTTACCCCTTTGTTTTGTTTTTTTTGTTTTTAATTTCTAAAATCAATTAATTGACTATGAAATAACATCTTCTTTGTGACAAAAACTCCTTAGTATACCTTAGGTTGAGACTAATGGAAACAATTCCCGAATCCACCAATCAAGGAAACCTCTTTGACGAGAATCCTAGTCCTTTTCCTTCTTTTGGAAATATTGGTGCTCCTTATATGGAATTGTTGTCCCTTTCCGAATTTACCATTGGTTTTCCTATTTGGTTGGTTTTGACCCCTATGGTTTCAAATGTACAAATTGCTTCTCAATCAGGTTCTCCAACACCTGAACAATATTAACCTTGATTTGAACCTTTGCCTTCTTCACTAATTGCTTTATTATTCCTTTCTTCCTCTTCGCATGGTGAAATACTTGATTCTAGTAACCAAGAAGCTAAGAAGAAGAAGAAAATGACAAAGAATAACAAAACCCCACAAAGTTAAATTCCATTGCATTATTTGTAAGGTTGATCGCCATCTTAGATATTGTCTAGGTATTCCTAAGGTATTAGAAGTGTGGTCCATAGGCTCACATCAATCTTTGACATCAACCTCTGGAGATCATGCTAGTGATAAACCATCCACTAGTGACAGTAAGGTCCATGGGAAAAAGGGTAAAGTCAAGTTTCCTTGTAAGCTATGTGAAGGGAATCATCCTATTCACCTTTGTTCTTATATGGATGAGGCCTCAAATTGTTGGAAAACCTTATAGCTTCTCAGCCTCATCTTCTAATTGGTTATCGAAAGATTTATCCCAATCCTCCACTAGTTGATTAAGTGACTCATCAAAATCCATCTCCAGTAAATCCCACTCTCTTTGAACATGAATCCCATGACTGTGTTCCTGACCAACCATTGATTGAGAAAATGGTTGAATCAATTTCACCTTCAGTTGATAGTACCTTTCTCATAGAGAGTGAACTTCATAATGCTCAGGTTCTTCTCATTTCTTTAGGTTCCAGTGAACCAAGGGATAGTTCTCTTGTTCCAATGGCACAGGGGGGAAATCCTCCCATTTGCACAACACACGGGGGCAGTTATCCCATTCCCACGACACCCCCTCCAAGTAGTATGGTCACTTCCTTTGATTGGAGTCGATTGGCAGGATATCGTCTTCCTCCTTATGTGCCTTACCAGATCATAGAACAAGCTTATAATTTGGTCGTACCTAGCACAATCATAGATGAAGGCACAACTGTTACTATTTTGTCTTCAACTACTTGGAAAGATTTAGGTTCTTCGTAGCTTGTCCTTGTTACCTAGAATCCGTTGGATTTTAATAGAGGACCTAGTCAACCCTTAGGGATCCTTCCTAAGTTTCCTATTACTTTGGGAGAAAATAATTTCTATATTAATGTGATGGTAGTCCAAGCCCCTTTATATTTTAATTTACTCCTTGGGCATGACTATGTTTATGTCATGGGAGCTCTTTTCTCTTCACTCTTTCGTGTGATGTGTTTCTCGCATGAAGGAATAATCATGAGTATTGACCAGCTTTTGTTCGTTGGTACTAATTTGGCTCCCAATCAAACAAATTCCCTAACAAGTCCTTATATGCGAGTGGTATCTTCCCCACCACAGGTTAATTATATGGAAACATGTTCCATGCTCATGTCTACTAATGATCTAGTAGGTGATGTAGTGCATCATGTACTAGGAGCATTGGAGCCTGATATTTCTATTAGATCCCTTCTAGAGCATTGTTCTTCCATATGATGAGAACCTCTTGGAAGCCATGACCTTATGCAAGTCATGATGAAGGTCATGTGCATAGTTCTTTTCCTGTGTCAAGCTCCTTAAAAAATGAAACAAGGTGTCATGGACATAGTTCTTTTCATGTGTCAAGCTCATTAAAAAATTAAATATATCCCCTTTCAATTCGATTCTTTGACTAGATCTCATAAATTCCAAGTCGAGTCTTTCACTTGATCTCGTAAATCAACCTTCATTCCATCTACTTGTTAGTAACTAGTGCTCTACTTAGGTGAATGAAATGAAGCTTGGGGTCATGTACCTCGAATTGAGTCATTATGTTGTGGGCATGAAAATTATTCCAAGCATAGTTTTTCTCTGTTTCAAGCTTGTGTACAAATGAAACCACTATCAAGCACAATTTTTCTCATGTTTCAAGCTTGTGAAAAAAATGAAACTATCTTCAAGTAATTTCAAGCATAGCTTCCCTTGTTTCAATCTTGTGTAAAAATCAAACCATTCTCATCTTATCCTCTCATGATTTCCATTTTTATCAGCCTACTTCTGCCATATGAGCCTTGGTTTTCTCATTCTATCATCATCATCTGCTTGGCCAATCATACACCTTCACTTGGTTGTTTTACCCTTTTATGAGGAACAATTGAAATGAGTGGTCTTATTAGCCAATCTCTTAACCTTTATGTGTTTAGTGTAGTTCCATCATAACCATAACCAGTTGCTATCCCATTATACCACTTGTTCCTCCAGGAGGAGTCATCTTTTAACTCTTTTTAGACTCCTAAAACATGAAAAGATTGTCGAGCACTTATCTTTTAGAACTCTTTAAAGTAAATGAAAGGACATCCACTGAGTATAAGTTTAACATCTTTGATGAGCACCAGTATTGCAACAAGGATGTCATAACAACTGGGCTACCAACTTTGCTTCATCAACTCGAGGTTCATACAAACTTGGAGGTGGCAGTGTTGTATACATAAATACATGTAATGGGTCCACTCTTTGTCATTGTTGAGCTGGGTAATGGTTTCTCAATCTAGACTTCTATTGATTGGAAGAAGTTTGATTACCAATTGAGAGATAAGAATTTTACCGTAATTGAGAGAATTGAAATGCTACTTACTACAATAATGAAAGACTGAAAGACTAAAAGAAATGCCTACAAAACACTTAACTCATCTAACTATTTGTTAATATACCTTGCTTTCAAAAGAATTATAATTTAACACATGTGAGGTCTTAACTAACCTAAGCATGAAATTTGATATAAACAAGCACTTAATTGTTGTGTACATGGAAAAATATAAAAACCTCTTTCTTTTTATCTTTTTGTAACAATATAAATGCTAATCCTTCTTGGTTGCATGGTAGGTGAGATAGGTTTGGAGGGAGATGAGTGTAATGGGTCAGATGGCTTGGGAGGAAAGAAGGGGTCTACTCCTAGATTTCTTGATGTTTTTTTCCCAATTCGGGATCAAAACTGGCCACTACAGATTTTCCTACAGGATGTCCTAGTTCACCTAAAGGATCCCCCATTTTCCTATAGGAACAAACCGAAAACATAGGGAATACTTTGAAATGGTGGTATGGGTCTTGGAGAAGGTGAATAAGGATGAAATAAGGCAAGGGAGTGGTAGGCACTCACTCATAAATCAAACCAAAGCTTTACGATGGTTGGATTTGCTCAAGAAGCATGGGAAGGTTTCCTTGTAAAACAAGAATCCAAATTGAGAACATAGTGGATTTTGGCAATCATGGGTGGATATGGTTAGGCTGAGGCTGATGATATGAGGTCTTCCTGCAATTTAGAAACTCCTGCAACATACACATCATTTTTGGCATTTATCCATAAATTCATCTCAAAATAAGAAGAGTTAGTAAAATACAAGAAAACAAAGTTTTCATCATTTATTTTCCAAGTTTATGCATAGGGATACTTAAAACCATTATGAAAGCAACATTAAATCTAAAGCAAGACTTAAGATATCATAAATGTCAAATGCAACCTATCTTCTAAAACTGAAGGATGAGTACCAAATTAGCATTAAAACCCTAAATTTCATAAGAAACCAAAAGTCTATCTTTTTGGGCTGATTGGGAACTGTTCCTCAAGCCATGGTCCCAGGAAGGGAGGAATCAGCCTTTATGAATATTTTCTTATCCCTATAATGCCATTGTTAAATCTATTCACAAATGGAAGAAAACTAATCAAACCTACCAATACTTACTTG
This sequence comes from Pinus taeda, assembly GCA_000404065.3. Classification (NCBI taxonomy): domain Eukaryota; kingdom Viridiplantae; phylum Streptophyta; class Pinopsida; order Pinales; family Pinaceae; genus Pinus; species Pinus taeda. The sequence goes on along the minus strand of APFE030924112.1, from coordinate 48,405 downwards.
CAATTTAACAACACCAAAATCAAACAACTAATCTATGAGATAACCTAGGCATAAAAGTATAGTAAGAGGAGATATGCTGCTAGGGTTGGGCCCTAACCTAAGAGATTCAACCGTCTGAGTCAACTTAATGTTGGATCAAAGGAACGCTGCTCATTTTCATTAACATATCAAAAAATACATAACAATGTTTGGTCACTCGAAAACTGCTTAGCTATTTTGCACAGAAAATCTGAATCCTAATGAGGCTCTAGGCCTCTTTATTTATACAACTGAATTTTCCAACAACTTCCCTAAATCTAGGGAGGCTTGGCTCCCAATCTTGAGATTAACAGGTTCTTAACTATCACTGGCTTGGCTTCCAATGATCCTCATGACTCGGCTACTTGCAAATCTGAGCCGGTGTGATTTGATTGAGGGATCTTCAAGTAAGTGAGGAGTTAAGGAGGGAGATCCTATCTCCTATAATATCTCCTTATTGTCTCAATCGAGTTCATGCATCCTAATTATCCACAATTTGCTCCAAAAACTTGCAATCAATGCACATTAGACCACTATACATGACATCTTACGTTTACTCATCTCATTAAGCAAAATATAATTAAAACAGGTAAAGAATTATGAGAAGAGTTGATTTTAGTAAGTTAGAGGTGCATGAAGGTCCATATATTTTACCCACTGATGATCCTCATCATCACCTCCTATTGAAAGTGTTTCTTATTCTCTAAGAAACTCAATCTATGTCCATTTCCTTCATTGTTTTGGTGTCTTCCTTGACATCCCATGCTTCTTCTATAGTCTCTTCCTCTTGTGAATAAAAACCTCGATTCTTCTCTATCTCCTCTTACTGCTTTCTTTCTTCTTATTATTTTCTTCTTTCTAACATTCCTAAAAGAAATTGTAGACTGAGCCTCAAGCTGATCCAATTGACTTTGAGTCTTTGTAATTCTTGCTTATACATTGGGATTTTATTTAGTTCCTCCCTCATTCTATCAGGAGAATGATATTATCTGATTTTTAGGTTCTAAGGTAAGGTGTTCCATCTCCTTTGGAAGGCTTGCTGGCTGTCATCTCCTAGCAATCTTATCATGTCTTCAAAGTGTGTGATTGCCTATTCTTGTACAACAAGGTACCTTGGTGCAAGCTTGGAATCATTTGCAATGAGTTTTTGAGTGTTGATGACAACCATTGGGTTAGACTATTCTACTCCGATCATAAGGGGTTCTACCTCTTCTTTTTCCAATACCTTTTTCATCTCTGTAGCTCTTTCCTCCTCATGATTCATCCAAGATACAAAAGGCATTAATTGTAAGACCCCTAGCTTTGGATTTGGGTCCCACAAATTTAAATCTGTCAAAGCTAAATTGTGTAGGTAGAAATCAGATATCTTTACTCTATCCTCCAGGGTGCTTTGATCAAAGTAGTCAATGAAATGTCTGTAGTCTGGAAAAGACATAGTTCCTATTTGTGCTAGGGTCTTTATCTAGAATAGTAGTGATTTCTCCTTGAGGTATAAGGCATATGACTTTGCTGGCATCCTGCACTGGATTGCCTCCATGGATAAGCTGGCCATAGTTTCCAATTGGCCTTCCTTTTCTTGTAGTTTCTTCCTTATCCATGTATTCTCAGCCTATCACTGAGATTTCATTATTGCTTCTCTGTCTCTCATGCTACTTAGTTCTTTGCCCATTTCCTGCAATTTCTCCTCCATGTGGCCTACATCCTCTACCCCTTTTGATTTAGCAATTTGCATCCACCTGTGTGTCTTGCCCTCTCTTTTTCGAGTTTGAAGAATAGAGGAATGGAAAACTTATGTGGTATCACCCTACCTCCTTCAATGAACCTATAGTAGGAGCTGAGGTTTAGCTGTGGACTAGGTTCCTTCAGTTCTTAGCCCTCTTCCTCTATTTCTTCATGGGTAATTCCTTCCTAGTCTCTTTTTTGCGTTTCCTATAGGTTTGATAGAGTTTCTTGTAGGATTGTCTCTGCTTCCTGTAGGTCTGACTGTATCTCCTATAGGAGACCTTCTTCTTTTGATGAGGCTGACTTGGTGGCAAGCCTCCTAACATAGGTGATTGAAGACTTGGGAGAAGATTGTTTTGATGTTCCTTCTCCTTCATTTTTCATTGGAGGGATTGCTTTCTCTTGTTGTTTTGGTGAGTCTTCTATGACAATTGGAGTTTTGGTAGGGGTTTGAGGTCTCCCTTATCTAATCCTGGTGCTCTTTCTTGCATGAGGTAAAGTGGGGTTTGTCTTTGTCCCTTCCCTTTTGTTTTGACATGTGTAATTAGGGTAGTTAGAGCAGCCACTGCCTCTTTCTCTGTAGGCTCTCGAGACACATTAGGTGATTCTTCTTCTTCTCTTCTCTAAGTTGTATAATTTTGTTCATCCTTCAATCCTTCAAATTCTTTTCCACTTCCTTTTTCATCCTCTTCACTAGGTGATTCTTCTTCTTCTCTTCTCTAAGTTGTAGAATTTTGTTCATCCTTCTGTCCTTCATCTTCTTTTCCACTTCCTTTTTCATCCTCTTCTTTTTCTCCCCCTTCCTCTTCTTTTTCTTCCTCTGTTTCTTCATCCTTCTCATATGTTTCTTATTTTGTTTCCTCCTCTGTTTCTTCTTCATTTTCCTCCTCTATTTCTTCTTCATTGACATCCTCTATTTCTTCCTCATTGACATCTTCTATTTCTTCTTCTCCCACACTAGCAGTAGGGCTTCTGTCATACTCAGTGGCTTGAATTGCTCCTTCTTTCTGCATGTCTGCAAATGTTGTCCATGCAATAGTGAATCTTAAGTTTTGTAGAGCATCTTCAAGGATGAGTTTGATAAAATCATGATGGGCTAGTTGCAAATGTTTTCCCTCTTGCACCTTGATGCTCATGTCTATCATGGATTGTAGCAGAAAAGAGTGTATACTCAGTTTGTTATGAGGAGGTGTGTTCTCTCCAAATCTCAGTTCTTGGAGGAGTCTAAAGTGGTATCCATACACTACACTATATATCCCTTCACATGAAATATATTTGATGATTTGGTAACTTAATTCATTCCAAGGGTATGGAATTCTCTCCCTTCTAACCCCATTTTTGTCTTCAATTGAATCTTCTCCTTCCAAAAAGAAACTTTTCTTTGTAAGGGTGTTGTTAGTCTTGTCCTCTTTTCTCCATGGTAGCCCTAGGGGAATTGTAGTTATCCTGCTTATAACTTCAGGGGTAATTGTTACTGATAAACCCCTCACTGCGATAGTGGCATTGGGTCTAGTGAGGGATATGAGTGACAAGGCAAATTCTCTGGCCACATCATCATCATATCCTCTCATCCTCTCAAAGAACCCCATCCATTGATGCCTTGTAAAAATTTCCACCATTGCAGGATGCAGGTGGATTCTTGTTGTGTTGGTGGGTTATCTTTTATTGAAACCTCATGTCATATTTCCCTGGTAATTCTTGAGGTTTGGGTTGATACAGTTCAAGACTTTTGGTAGGTGAGGAAGTTTTGGAATTTAACTTTGATTGGCATGCAATGCAATATATGCACTGTGAATTCTTAATCGAATTAAGGATTTCTCTTTTTAAATGAAAAATATAGAAGGGATGGAACCTACCTCACTTTTCTATATTCTAGTGATGATAACCCTTGATTTTATTGCCCTTAGTGTCCATTGATAGCTCTATAGGCTAATCTCCCTGTATCCTGTAGGTTTCCTACTTGCTGTAGATGTTGATTGTTTCCTGTAGGTGCTATTTCAGGAATACCGAGAGTAACCTCCTCTTTCAATGAACCCTCAAAGTTGCCTCTACCTTTATTGTATGGGAGTCAATGCTTTATATCTATTTATGGATGATCGTGTTTGGTGGTGTGTTGGTGGCCGAGTACGAGCAGCTTCTTTTGGACCGTTGGTCCCACTACCAATCCATCATATCACCTTACCTCGTAATCATCTCCCACTCTTATCTTCCGTAACTTAACTACTTTTGGATTCATTCCCCTTTTTCCTTTGATTTGACCCTGCCACGTGTGTAGTGGTCTCACCCTTTTCCTCTCATTATCTGACCGAGGGTGGCCAAGTTAACTAGTCACCTTCACTTATAAAATCAACTCCCGCATTACTCCTACGGTTTTGATCATATCGTACTTATGAGAGAGTATTGGTAAGAGGACATACTTGTGGGTCCTTTGATTTGTTGATGATGCATGTTGGAGCGTGGTGCTACTTTGCTATTCTTTTCGAGCTGCATATTTTCACTGTGCATTTCCGTTTCTGATGCCTTGTTCCTTTTGATGATGTAAATGTGTTGGACCTTATTTCTATTGATGTTCCTTCTCCTGCTAAGCTGGAGGAGCTTTCTCATCCTTGTATTCCCTATGCTGAAGATGGCTGCAGACTCTGTGGTCTTTTTTGTGGGATAGGCTACTACAAGATTTTCTACAAGATGTCTACATGACGTCCTGTAGTTGCCTTCCCTAAAAACTTTTGAATTTTTTATCATATTTTAAGTATAAGGGGTGTTGGAATGAGTGGAAAATGAGGTTATGGAATGGAAGGTGAGTGATGCTACTCTTGGTATGCCTCCTCTTTCTTTTTTCTCTCTTTTTTCTTCTTTTAAAATTTTTTTTGAACCTAATTCCTTTGCTAGATACAGGAGTGACATGGTCATGAAAGGTATTGGATGTGGTGTAGTGAGGTAAATGGTTTTATTACATTCAAACACAATTTGGTGTTAGTGCCCTACCTTTGGATTGATTTTCTTGTGGTTTTCAAGACCTCATGTAATTCCTACAGGAAACTCTTGAAGGATTACATGGAATCCTATAGAAAACACAGAACTGTTTGAAATGATCTAGAGTGGAGTATAGAGGATAATGGAGAAGGGGGGATAATGGAGGATATGAGATAGGTGAAGTAAAACATGGATTTGGTAGGTCATACTTTCCTCTACATGATATGCTTCTCTTCCTCTTGCAGACTTGCAAAACAAAATTGTCACCTTTGGATCTTTTTTTCCCTTTTCTTTTTTGAAAAACAACTAGTCTGCCCCCAAGGAGGTTTTCATCACTGTCTTTCTGATGCTACTGATGAATTCCTGCTTTGACAAGGGTTTTTTGTAGATTTTTAATCTGTACCCATTGAAAAGAAAAGGGATAGCCTCTGCATCAATGGTTTTTATTTGAACAACATCATTATCATGACACTTTTCTATTACATAAGGCCCTAACCATCTAGTCCTTAACTTGCCTTTGAAAAATTTGTACCAGAAATCATACAACGAAGCCAAATCCCCTTCTTGAAACTGTTTATATTTTATATTCTTCTCATGCCGGATTTTCCTTTGAACTTGAGTCACTTCTATGTGCAGGAGGGCCTACATCCAACATTCATCTAACCCATTCAGCTGGAGCAATATTTCTTGTTGTGCCCTTGTGATATCTAGATCCATTTGTGCTGCCATCCTTAAGGTGTTGTATTCAAATTCAATGGACAATAGGGCTTTCTTCCCATAGGCTAGCTCATAAGGAGTGAAGCCAGTGGTGGTCTTCTAGGTGGTATTGTAGGCCCAGGTGGCCTCAACTAATCTATTTGCTCAATATTTTCTACTGCTGCTAATCACCTTGGTCATAATGCCTTCCAATTCTCGGTTGGTTACTTCCACTTGCCCATTAGCCTATGGGTGGTAGGGGGTGGATTTTTTGTTCTTGATCTTGTGTTGGCTTAACATATTTTCAATCATGTGAGATGTAAATTGATTGCCTTGATCAGTGACCAACTTTCTAGGGTACCCAAACTTGTAAAACGCATTCTCCCTTAAGAATTAAACCACTTTTTCTTCTGTTGCTACTTTGATGGCTTTGGATTCAACCCATTTTGTTAATTAGTCAGTGCATACAATGATGTACAACTTCTATTTGGATGGAGGGTCAATGGGTCCAATGCCCCACTTGTCAAATGGCTCAAAAGTCACTTGAGGTTGGAGAGGCAAATCATCCCTTGGGGTAGGTTTCCCCATCGTTTGGCACCGATCACACTGGTTGGTATACCTACGTACATCTTGGTGAAGAGTGGGCCAGTAATAACCAGCTTGTAGTACCTTGAATGTTGTTCTTTTGGCTGCAAAGTGACCTCCATAAGGCCCATCATGACAGGCCAGAAGGATGTCAAAGAATTCCTCCTCCCTGACACATCTTCTTAGAATTTGATCTGGACCTCGCTTGAAGAGATTACCCCCAATCCAAGTGAATGGGGCACTTTTCTTATGATTATTCTCTTTTCCTTGGAGGACAAATTTGGAGGGAACTATGTAGATACCAAGTAGTTTGCTATTTTAGCAAACCATGGAGAGAGAACTAAAATGACAAATAAATGATCATTTGGTAGCTGTTCATCAACCATTCCTTCATCTCCTTCAGGAAAAGTCAATCTAGATAAAAATTCTACAACTACATTCTCCTTTCTAGGCTTATCAATAATAGTTAAATCAAATTGTTGAAATAAAAGTAACCATCTAATAATCTAGGCATTTACATCAAGTTTATTCATCAAGTATTTAATTGCAACATGGTCGATATGTACAAATGTCTGGCAACCAGTAATGTAATGTCTAAATTTATTAAATGAATGCACAACAATTGAGAGCTCTTTTTTAGTCATTGTGTAGTTTAGCTCAACGTTCCAAAGATTCTTACTGATGAAGTAGATGGCACAAGGCAGTTTGTCATCTATCTAGCCTAGAGATGCTCCTATAGCTTTGTGAGAGGCATTGAAATCAATATGAAAAGGAAGAACCCAATTTGGCCCTAGGAGAATAGGTGTAGTAGTCAACTTGTCCTTTAGGTTGTCCAGGGCTGCTTGGGAGCTTTCTGACCATAAAAATTCAGAGTGTTTGGCCAATAACCCAAATAAGGGAGAAGCTAACTTTCTCAAATATTTTATAAATCTCCTATAGTATCCAGCTAAACCTAAAAAGCTTCTGACATCCCTCTATTTTTGTGGATTCGGGACCCTTTTGATGATTGCTATCTTATTTGGGTCTACTTGCAATCCTTTATGGGATATTGAGTGACCTAGAATAATCCCTGCAGTCCTTCCTAGGATATTGAGTGACCTAGAATAGTCCCTACAGCCATCAAGAACTCACATTTTTTGGGACTAAGGGATAAGTTCATTTCAATGCATTTGTTCAACACCTTACCCAAGTTAGAGAGAGCCTCTTGGAAATCACACCCTTAGGGTGTGAAGTCATCCATATAAATTTCCACTACATCATGGACTAGCATTGCAAAGATACTCAAGAATTCTCTTTGGAAAGTGGTAGGGGAATTGCATACACCAAAAGGGAGGACCCTATAAGTGAAAGTACCCCAAGGATAGGTGAATGTGGTTTTATCCTAGTCCTATGGGCTAATCCAGATTTGATTGTACCTGTTGAACCCATCTAAGAAAGAGAAGAACTTGTTCCCTGCCAGACCATATAACACTTGGTCAATGAAAGGTAGAGGAAAATAGTCCTTTTTTGTTGCTTTGTTTAGCTCTCTGTAATCAACACAAATCCTCCACTTTCCATTTTTCTTTGAAACCAACACTAGAGGAGACATCCATTCACTATTTGAGATAGGGTAAATGAATCTCACATCCAACAATTTCTGCAGCTCTTCTTTGACTATATCCTTGAGAGTTGGATTCATTCTCCTTTAGGGTTATCGAACTGGTTTGCAACCATCTTTGATGTAAATTTCATGTGTACACACTTAGGGGTGCACTCTCTTCATTTCTTTGTAATCCAAAGCAAAGGCATCCAAATGCTCTCTTAGCATATTACATAACTCTTATTCTTGGTGTACTGAGAGAGAGGGGTTGATTTTCAATGCTCTTTCAGGGCTGAATTCTACTGTCTTGACATGAGTAGGGTTTGAGTTAGCCAAGCATAGATCAACTTGATGGTTGTCCTTAGTTTCCTTCAATACTTCCTCCAGAGACATGGTGTTGGGAGTTGGATTTTAGAGGATGTGCTCAATCAAATCATCCTCATCCGGTTGCCCTCCTTCGATGGCAGTTTCTAGGGTATAGATTTGGGAGGAGTAGACTTCATGTTCTTCCTCATCTTCTAGCCATAAAGGTAAGTCATGTTCTAGAGATGGTTGAGCAGGAGCATACAAGACCAACTACTTAGATAGATGTCCATTTTTGATAGCCATATTTCCAACCCTGTAACTTATGTAGGCATCGACAGTGGCTAACCAAGGCCTCCCAAGGATGAGAGGATAACCATTAAATTTGGTCTTCGGATGGAGAACTAATAAGTCTGTAGGGTATTCCCAGGAATCAATGGAGACCATCACATCCTCAACAATCCCCTTAGGGGCCACTGTGGATCATTCTACAAGCTGCAAGACTTTCGTGGTTTCTCTTAATGATCACTAGTGATTCAGCTTGAGCATAGTGTCCTTAGTCATTACATTGATGGTAGCCCCAAGATCAATCAAGGTATGGGGGAAAATGGTGCCATCAATGTGTACATCTACTACAAGGCTTCCAAGGTCTAAATACATTGGGAAAATTACCTTCTCCAACATTAAGTCGGATAACTGTCCAATAACATTAATGGTAGGGGTGTCTCTTTTCCGCCTTCCTGGATGTTTGAAACACTTCTCCTTAATCAACTTGTTGTAAATGGGTACATTTTTAATAGCTTGGAGAAGTGGGATTTTGACACATAGATTTTTCAACTCACCAAAAAGTTCATTCTCTTCTCGGGTATGCTCGACTGGATGGGTTAACCTTTCAAGAAAGGGTGGTGGATTTAGTTCAGGCATACTTTCCTCTCTTTCATCCTCACTCTCCCTAGGTGGAGATGGAGGTTGGTTATCTGGGAGCACTCTCCTAGGCCTAAGGTTGATTTCATGAATTTTCACAACATAAGCAGGGTAGGATGTCTCTCCACTGTAAACCTATTGTGCTTGTCTGTTGTTCGGGTTGGGGTTTAGTTGGGTAGGCATCTGAGGTTGTTTAGGTGGAGCAGGGTGTAAAATCTATGGCTGAGATGGAGGTGAAGGAAATAAAGCTAGAGCATTGTTGTATGGGGCCTCCACCCGTTGGGTGGTAGATTCTACTGAGGTTGTGGAGGAGTATATGGTTGAAATGGTTGGTTGGTCTGCTGGGAATGGTATTGAGGTGCAAAAGACCAGGGAGAAGGTGCAGACCAGGAGGGATGAGAAGGGAGCACCAAGAGGGAATGGATGTGTTTTGATTAGGGTCTTAATATGAATAGGATGACCCTTCCATGCCCTGATGGTATGGTCAAGGACTAATCAGGGGCTCATGTCCCAAGTGTCGTAAAACGCTAAAAAATGAAAGTGCTCAAAACTACATCAAACCTGAATGACCGGATAGGTCTCGTCCTGCTAATTCTGACACTGTGAACGATTAAAAAAATGGTCTTCGTATGAAGAAGTTATGTCAAAAATAAAATCGCCCAATAACCCTTAATTTTTGATTTTTTTTCAAAAAAAAAATAAAATAGAATATTCTTGAGAATATTCCTTAAATTATTCCTAGAATATTATATTTTGAGGACCAATGGAAGGGTGCCATGTGGCCCCATGATCTGGATTTAAACAGGAATGCAACAAAATAAAAAGATAACCATATACACAAAGATGTAGCAAAAATAATACTTCATTTCATTAATGGAAAATACTGAAATATGCTTACAACCGGAAATAGAAATAAACCAGCTAGGGCGATGGTAGCTTATCTCTGAGAAGAGATTTGGCGGCTACATGCCTCTGAACTATTCTGAAATCTGTTACAATGAGGCTCGAAGGTCTATTTATTGTTGAGAAACAATGGAAAACCCTTCACATTCCAAAACCTAACCCTAGAAGATGAAACGCCGAACTGTGGGCCCCGTTTTTGGGTAAGTTGGTAAATCAACTTCCCGGGGCCGCGAATTGGTCGTATTATCTCCATTTGACGTGCATGATAGCCCATTGGAAAGATCTCTCCGAGGACTACAATAGAAAAGACAATTTTTTGGCAGAAAATCGCTGGTGATAGATTTCCCAAAAAACGTCGTTTAGGGCCTCAAAACGGCTCCAGAAGTTTAGGACCCGAAAAACTGCTAAAAATAGTAAACTATGCTATAATTAAGGAAACTGAAAAACTAAAAGAAACAGTTGTGGGGTCCAAATGGGAAAGGTGGGTGGCCACCAACATCCACCTAGATCATTCCTCCCCCCTTAGGAAGCAATGGTCCCCATTGCGTTGAGTTCCTCCCTAAGATGAGGAAGCTTCTATTGAGTTGGTTCTCTAGTGAGCTGTTCTGCAATCTCTGATGTGTCCAGAAATGGTGGGAAGCATGGTCGGTGACAGTCCACATTGAACACTCAGTGCAAGAGAAGGAATGGAGGAATGTTGTGCTTCCAAGCATTGTTTCCTGTAGCCTTGGTATTTTTGTAAGGACCATGTCGGAGTGGTCTGAGTTTCTGATGGGTTCTGGTAAGGCGTTCTCTCTGCAGATGCAACCAAACTTTGTCACCCACCTGAAACTTGTGTGGTACCCCTGTGGGTGAGGAGAAGTTGTTCCTGTGTTCTTTCATGACCGTAATTCTTTGTTGCTACTGCTGCATGGACGAACCCTTTGCGGGGGTCATGGATGTAGCAATGATCTTCCCCTTACTTTGGGAGTGAACCAGACAGAAAATGAATTTCCTAGTCTGGGAGATGAGCTTGCTGCCTTTCTTGGCAGTGATCAAAGAGGTGGCAGTAGGTGGGGCTACCTCCGGTATCCTATATAATGAATTATCCAAAGAAATAATGACAGCACGAGGCCTTGACTCATACACAACATGTCGCCTCCACAATTATGGCTGGCCTAATAGTACATCGCAAACATCTAGAGGTGTAATATCACAAAATACCTCGTCTGTGAAGGGCTTGATGTTGTAGGGAAGGTGGCACTGTTGGTGAACTTTGAGATCTCGTCCTTCGTGAAGTCACCTGATACTGTACGGCTGCGAGTGTGGTGTAGTCAGTAGGCCCAACCGTTTCATGACCTCTGCTAAAACGAGGTTCTTTTGGCTCCCACTGTTAACAATGAATTGTAGTGGTGAACCCTTCACCCACATTTGTGAGTGGAAAAGGCGCTCCTCCTCCTCTGGGTCTTCAGGTTCATTCTTCTGGATCTTGGCAGTGGCAACAGTGGCACTGGGCTCCGCATCAATGATCTGCTTCCCTTTGCCATTCCCCTTGTCGGGTTCTGGCTCAGGGTCGGAACATGTATCTGATTCAGAAGCCTTCAACTCGGCCACCAGTGACTGCTTGGTCCGACACTCACTTGTGTTATGAGTGGGACTCTTGTGGAACTCACACCACTTTCCTGTGTCCTTCTTCGGCTTCGTGGTGTTCTTTTCTTGCGGCTTTGACGGGTTGTCTTGGGTCACCCCGCCTTGGCTCTGTCCTTTGGGCTTCGGATTTGCAGATCCAAAGTCTCTCTTCTTCTGTTTGAACTTTTGCTCGATTTTGACAACATATCGGTATGCTGTGCCGAGTGAGGAGATTTCCAAGAACTCCATCTCTTCCTGGATGTACCTGTGTAGGCAACCGCGGTATTTGAGCACCAGATGCCACTCAGAATCTTTGATACCCAACTGTGTGCGAAGGGTATGAAAAATTTTTGTGAACTCTGGAACATCTTGGTCTCGTCCCTGCCGCAGTGTGGTCCATTTGATGTGTTTGTCCTCATAGCTTTTGACAGGGTAGTACTGCTCCTTGATGGCATCCCGGAAGTCATTCCAAGTGGGTGCGGCTGAAATAATGAGCCTGTACTTTCATCCTTCTGCTCGCAGTAGGTTTCCCACCAGTCCTTGACGTGGGGGGCTGCTTAGAAGAGCAAAAACAATCTTTTCCCGACTTGAAAATTCATGAACAGAGAAATACCCATCTAGCATATTTAACCATTTATCTACGCCATCTGCGTCTATTTTACCCTCGAAGATGGGGATTTCAAAATTAACTTGTACCTTAAAGGGCGTGGCGTTTCCAGAGTCGCTGCTGGAAGCCGATGCGTCACCTCTAGGTAGCCGCTGAAGGATCTGCGCAAAACTGTCCATCATCGCGTTCCGTTGTCGCTCGAGGGCTTCTTCGAGCAAGATTTTGATGGGATCTCCTGCCCCCTCGTCTTTCTTCTCATCCGCCATGGGAGGCGGTCGGGATTTTCGAGGTTGGTCTTGCAAAGGTTCGACCAGTTCAAGCCCTAACTCCTTATATCCTGACCTCGTCGGGGACATACAAAGAAAACCGAGAAAAAGCAGACCCCTCTGATACCACTGATCCAGATTTAAACAGGAACGCAATAGATTACAGAGATAACCACAAATACAGAGATGCGATAACCATAAATAAAGAGATGTAGCGGAAATAACACTTCATTTCATTAATGGAAAATACCGAAATATGCTTGCAACTAGAATTGGAAATAAACCAGCTAGGACGATGGTAGCTTATCTCTGAGAAGAGATGTGCGGCTACATGTCTCTGAACTGTTCTGAACTTGTGTTACAATGAGGCTCGAAGGCCTATTTATTATTGAGAAACAATGGAAAACCCTTCACATTCCAAAACCTGACCCTTAGAAGATGAAACGCCAAATTGTGGGCCCCGTTTTGGGTAAATTGGTACATCAATTTCCCGGGGTCGTAACTTTGGCATACGATCTCCGTTTGACGCGTATGATAGCTCATTAGAAAGATCTATTTGAGTACTATCATTGTTGGAACAGGCAACATCAGTCCATTGCATGGCCCCATGTTGCCCCTGGATTCCCCAAAAAAACGTCGTTTAGGGCCTCAAAATGGCTCCGGAAGTTCAGGACCTGAAAAACTGCTAAAAATAGTAAGTTGTGCTACAATCGAGGAAACTGAAAATGCTGAAAGATACAATTGTGGGGGTCCAAATGGGATAGGTGGGTGGCCACCAACATCCACCTGGATCAGACTATGAGTAATATAAATGAGTATTTTTGGGGTTGAACCATTTTTGGGCACAATATATGTTTCATGCCTGTCATTTAAATACTCTACGTTGTTCCTATGGTCATTGTATAACTGTGTTCAAGTAAATGGAAAGAAAACAATATACCAATAGAAATACATCTATAAGTTGTTTGACAAAACATCTCACTGAAAAACTCAACAAAACTCAGAAATTACAGTGTGTTTAGTGAACCATTTCCGAGAGGGAATAATACGAATGTATATATGAGCCAAGCTCTTCGGAAATGATCTCATCCGAGAATATCATTTCATGGATGTGAATATGATGATGGGCCAAAATGATCTAAATATGATTTAACACTGAATGATAAAGATAGGATATCAAATAATGGTAGATAGGGTATCAAATAAATGTTAAATTACATAAAGAGAAAAGTCATTGGAACATTGCAAGTCGGTGCTATTATAGGTTGAACGCTTTCTACGTGATTTACTGTGACAATAGTATTGAGCTATTACCAAAACGAAGCAAATATTTTCAGACAGCAATAGAATAGAGGAAGCTCTGAGATTAGCGTGTTTACTAAATTATACATGGACAACATTCAAATAGGGAAGCAAGAAGACAGGGTCACAAATCTGAAACATAATTGAGATGTATTTTCTTTGAATTTAAAGAAATCACCCTGGAATAAAAAATGGTCCCAATTCAAATTTTGGTTATTTATTTATTTAAACACCAATGCAACCAAATACATAATCCTTTGACAAGCGCTAATGGGAAGTATAATGTTTCAGAAGTCAAATTCTCAGGAAATTTCAAAGTGGTGAAAGTGATTCAAGAATCAAAAAGGCAAAGCTTCCCACTTGCTATCTCAACCCTAAAATCATCATCCAGCTGAAAATTTTCATTCATACATTCTATCAAGTAGTCTGTATGCATCCATCTTGACGGGATAGTCACGGTGATTTCACTAATCTAAAATAATGTCCAAATATAATCCAAATGAAGATATTCCTAGGGATTTGTTATGATTTTTCAATTTAATGCCCATACCAAGACTCATGCTAGAACTGGCATATTTTTGAGATTTATTAAAATACTCTAAGAAATTCAAAAATTGTCGTGACACATAGTTATGGAACTATAAACTCTTAGGCACAGAAAATAGGCATTCCAGCTTACAAATTTGTGTCTAAACCTGCATATAAAGTGGGCATTCCAACCTACAAATTTGAGCCTAGCTATTGAGCAGATGCGTAACTTTACATACTCATGCTATGGCAATTCATGATGAATTTAGGAGTGACCCACCCTGAATACTATGCTAATTTCGGGGTTGTTATAGGCTGATTTCAAATTTTGATAGCCGCACAGATTTTAAAATTGATTTTTTCCACCACAAAAACATGCCAGTATACCATATCAATAGTCCTAAATTTTTTTAGGGAAAATGCCATCTAATGTGGATCGAATCATGTCAGTTGGCATATTGTTCAATCACAAGAAATGAATGTTTAGGATGTGAAATTCAGTTGTTTACAATGTTCAGAAATGACCATCATATGTTTAACATCATAGCATGGTATCACAAGATTCTCAAGGCAAAATTCATGTGAAAATAAGCTGATAGACGGAAAATATACCTATCTTTCAGAGAATTATACATCGTCAATTATGGGTAGATTATCACCATCCACGAGTTCATAAAGTGTGACCACAACTAGAGAGCAATAATTCAGAATTTATAGCCCATGAGGATGTAGGAAAACATGCACTTCAACTACCCTTCACAAAAAAACCAAATCATTCACAAAAACTCTCAGACAGTGATTCAGCAGGCCAAAGAAAATTTGTTGGGTGACGTCAGGCTTAGGAATCAGAACATCCTGATGAAATCTACATCAATCCACAATATTAATATGTGAAAAGTGTGTTCAACATGAAAACATCTCTAGGATTGTGAGAATAAACTATATGGCCTTGACTTTTTTTTCTATTCCTTAGACTTAGATGTTGCAGTCCTTTTTGTTCTATACAACCCATCATCACTGGACTACATCACAGACTTATGCCTCCAAACTCACTATTCGGAGATAGTAACAAAAATTTACGAAATAATATAAGCAAAGCAAATCGAGAGACATTTAGACCTTTCATATTTGAAGGCGGTCTTGATAGATAGTTTGTTCACTTATTTATCTGAGATCCTTCTTCGGATGAGATTAAAGGATGAGAATCTAGATTTTCATAACCACTTATCGAATTTTATGGACTTTCACATCTACTAACTGTATCAACCAATGCACATTGGAATAAAATTTTTGTATTTATTTTTTCCAAAAAAGATTGAAAATTTTAGAAATAGGAAAGTGATGTTTCTGTTATTTTATGCTTAACAATATTCATAAATAGTATTTTAAAATAATTCCCTAATCTCATTTAGAGCATGTACCAATTCCGATGATGCTTTCCAACTTCTACCTTCATTCCATTTTTGTAAAGTCCTCACAGTCGTAAAAATTCACATAAATGCCCATTCACGAAAGGGAAATGGTATACAAAGCTAAGTGACTGTCAATTAAAGAAGTGAAAGCATGGGTAGGTAAAAAAAAAGTTTAAGAAATAGAGGTTGGTTGCGTTAATGCTACGACGCCATAAATACCGTGTAGGAATATTCTATGCATTTTTTTTTTTTTTTTTTTACAGATTAGTTGTAACTCAGTCAGATTATGTAATGATGGAAGGTGTCTAGCTAAGTTGACCTAATATAATACAGAAAAGACGAAAATGGTTGGTTTTATTGCTCACTATGTATCTAGAGGCAGAGCATCGCTAGTATGAGATATCTTGATCTAGCCACCGTGCAACCAGCCTCCTTCAATTATCAATCACAAGAGAATTTGCTATTGTGGAATGAGTTGTTCAATGTATAAAATATACTCACGGGCAATATTTTTTTTTTTTAAAGAAAGGAGCCACAATAGGTGGACTGTGGAAAAAAAAACAAAAAAAAAAGTTTAATACCCATAACTCTAAAATTTGGGTTTCTATTTTGAAAACGATTAACGCAGTATCCAAACATGATAATGACTCATTATTTTGAACGGTACGTTTTACGCTTTAGCTAACCTTATGACCCTGGCAATCTGAAGATAAACCATTCATCCTCATTTCCGATGTTTTCATGTCGATGACTGTAACTTATTGTAATCGTAAAACAAGATGTTAGTAAAGGCATATAGCTAGGCATAGCTCAAGGATCTTTTCTTTCAGGAAAATACGAGCAAAGAATCTGATGACGTTGATTTTGAGATCCCAAAAATCAGGGATCAAACTCAAAATTTGGCAGACTCAGGTTACTCAGTGTGCATTCCTCTCGGAGGTATTTTCCCAGTTATTGGTCGTGGTATATTTCTGTTGCAAATATTTCACAAAATATCTAACCAATTTCAATTGAAGAAAATACATGCAACTCGAGAATGAAATATCAGCAATAAATTAATGCTAATGCAAATCATACATTTAATCAACCAAACTACTCCAAATATATACAATTTTGCCACTAAGACTAAAATATACCGTCATGTGGTTTCTATATATACTGCAATTTGTTTACTTAATGCATAGAATCACCATCTGATGCACAAGACCACAGACGTGATATACTAAACCTCCATACTAGGCAAAAACTACATTACAATCTAAAATTGCATGTTATCATTCATCACAAAAAATACGTAACAAAATTGGGCCAATAGTTCAGTGGAAATAGTATGAAATACAAAAACGTTGTGCATGCGTAAGGGTAGGAATATTGCAGAGGAGCACACTACTAATAACTTGGGGGAACTGTTGCAGCAACAAAAATCTTCCATCTACAAAATTGAAACAAATGTTGCCAATATATTTTAGGACAGTTTAACTACACTGCCATGCGGAAGTTTAGCGATAATCGACCAAATTGTGGACAAAACATGACCTCTAACAACAAAATTAAACTGTAAATAACGACAATATAGGAAACAATGAAATCCATGCGCATTAAATTCTATCGATGCTTGTGTGGAAAGCATGAACAAAAACCCATCTCATTCGTGTCGTGAAATTAAAAGAGAAATTAAAAAAACAACGATCGACTGTACCATGTATAATAAATCTGAGTAATAATAAAGAAACCCTTGCACATATTAAAAATCTATCGAGAATTGCAATAAAAAGAAACAGATCGCTTGTACCAGGTAATATTAATTGTCGTAGCCCAACGATAATTTTTTATTTTTTTTATTTGTTTGTTTATTTATTTTATTTTATTTTTATTTATTATTATTATTATTATTATTTAGATTTTATTTTTTAATTTATTTATTCTTATTATTCTTATTATTATTATTTTTTGACAGAAACGAGTAGGTTGATGTATTAGTTCTTGGCTGGAAAGCCATAATTCAGATTACATTGAGATGCACAGTGATCAAATTTCTCTTCTATCAAGATCCAGTTGGTTTCCCCTCCACTGAGCTTGTGTTTTTTGCTAGCTGTAGTTCTTGTTACTTTATCTATCTTTCCTAGATTGCTGATACAAACAAACTGTTTCATTAAAAGGCAATAAAACATTTTAAACAGACTGATTTAAGGGATGGGGTCCCAACTTTCCTCTCCATCTCTTAAGAGCGTTCCAGGGGGGAGAAACATTGCTTTGTTGGCTTCTGCATCTGATTCTTTATTGTTTTCTCTCTTAACATGCAGGAACTCCAGATTCTGGAAAGTGTTTGTCAGGACTCTAATTCTGCTCAGGAGTCTTTCTAATCTTAAATCTGATGGAGAGGATTTATCCACCATGACCTTAATTATGGACTAGGAGTCTCGAAAGATGATTGCATCTTTGATGTCCCGAGAGATGAGCATCTTAAGTCCCTGAAGGAGAGCCAAGGCTTCAACTTGGATGTTGGAGTTGAAGCCCACTCCCCATGCATATCTAGAATCGATTCTGCCATCTACATTTTTAATGACACCACCTGCTCCAGAGTTGTCGGGATTTCCCTTTGCGGCTTCGTCAAAGAACATAATTTTTCTTGCCTTTGATTTGCATAATTCATTGAGATCTTCAATATTGAGGCGGATTTGCCATTGCTTTAGGGGAGGAGGAGGCCTGATTTTGTCAACGAACTGGAGGCCCAGAGAATCTCCCCAAGCTGCGTCTTGATCACTAAGGCCTTCTCTGTCCATCTGGTCTCCCATACAATCCTTCAGGTGGCTTTTAATTTTGATCCAGATCGTTTTAGGATCGCTCATTTTGTCATTAAAAATCCTATTGTTTCGTTCCAGCCAAATGTGCCAACAAGTGATTTTAGGCAAAGCGAGCCAGACGATTTTAATCTGCAGGTTCTGAGTGCCACCAAGATACCTGCGTAACCAATTAGCAAATAGATCTGAGCAATCAATAGGCATGGTAAAGTCAACGTTCAGGGGACTTAACGCCGCCTTCCAAAGAGAAGTTGTGAAATTACATGAAAGCATCAGATGGGCTGTTGATTCTTCATAATTTTCGCACAGTGAGTAGCGTGAGGGACCATTGACTCCTCTTTTGTGCAATATATCTTCAGTCAGAATCCTGTGATGGCAAAGAAGCCAGCAGAAAACATCTATCTTGGGGATCGTTGGATGGGACCAAATCCCCTGCTAGGGTCTCAGGTCAGGCGGCGCATTCAGTTGCTGAGTGAGTTGCTTGTAACCCTGCGAAACTGTATACTTACTTGGGATCGATCCCCATCCTCGTGTATCTGCCTTGCTGATATTTAGAGGATATTTTCCTTTTAATTGTCTAAGGAGATTGGAGTAGTCTTTAGACAGGTGTGATGGCACCTCAATGCTTCTCCAACGTTGCCAATTGTTGTTTTCCCACTGTGATAAATCCCACAGTTTTTTGACTCCAGCGTTGTCCATCCATTCTTTTAACAGGGTTAGAGAACAGTCATCCACGATGGGGTCGCTGCCCATAAAGTGGTCCTCCCATATGTTAATACGCTTCCCGTTTCCAGGGATCCAGTGCATGTGTTGTTTGATTAAAGCAGAGGCTCTATCGCACAGTTTATGAATCATAGTTCCAGAGGTGGTGATAGGATTGTCAAGATAGCGGGTTCTCTACCCACGGAAATACCTTTTCCACAACACAAGCTGAGCCCAGCCCGGATTTGGCGCGATTATCCTCCATAACAGCTTTGCGCCCAAGGCAATATTTTGTCTGTTTATGTTCTTGAAATGCAGTCCCCCTTCCATTCTGGGCAAGGAGATTGTGTCCCAGCTTACTAAAGGAATTCTCTTCTCATTAGCTTTCCCTCCTTTCAAGAAAAAATTCTTGATATACTCCTCAATTTTCCTTATGATGCCAAGAGGAGCCATCATCACTGCAGCCTGATAGATAGGAAGGCTATTTATTACAACTTTTATTAGCACAGTCTTTCCTACTAGGTTAAGCCAGTTGTATCCCCAGGAATAGATTTTTGATTTGATTTTTTCCAGTTGAGGCAACCAGTCTTTGCTTAGGGCTCTTTTTTGGAAGATAGGGAGTCCTAGGTATTTGAAGGATGACTAAGCAGAGGAGGCTACAAAGCCCAAACAGTTAGAAATGGCTTGGATTGTTGTGACCTTTATATTCCAGCAGAAGATGTGACATTTGCCTTTATTGAGTTTACTTCCTGAGTCCTCACAATAGACATCCAGCACTTCCTTGAATTTTTTAGCTGAAGGAAGGGAGGCAGCGCCCAGGAGAAGAGCATCATCTACAAACAGAGCATGGTTTATACTTTTGACGCCTCTTGCGATGTTTATTCCCATTATTTCATGATCAGCCTGCTTTTTGTTCAAGAGGAAACTAAGGACGGAGGCTTAGATAATGAAGCCCTCTGGAGGCCTTGAAAAAGTCTGTGGCCCTTCCATTCACCAATGGGGCGATCCAAGGCTCACTAATACAAGCCTTGATCCAGGTGATGAATTTGGGACAAAACCCAAATTTGTGCAAGACATCCAACAGAAATCTGTGCCTTACCCTATCAAAGGCACTTTCAAGGTCTAGTTTGACCAGCATGCCTTTCTCTTTCCAGGTCAATCTTGAGTGGATCGCCTCTTGGACCAAGATGAAGTTGTCCACAATCTGTCTTCCCTGGATGAAGCCTCCCTGGTTCTCTGGAATAGTGGAAGGAAGAATAGATTTCAACCTATTGGCAATCACTTTTGTTATCAGCTTGTAACCTATGTTACAAAGGGAGATAGGGTAGAATCTAGAGAAAGAGTTGGCTCCTTTTTCCTTAGGGATAAGGGCTAAGAAAGCCGAGTTGGTACCTCCTCCTATTTTCTGGAAAGCTTGAGATTTTCGAACCATTCTGCCTAAATCGTTTTCCATAATCTGCCAGCAAGTTTGCAAGAATCTGGCAGTGAAACCATCTGGGCCCGGTGCCTTGTCAGGCTCCATGGCAAAAAGGGCGGCTTTAATTTCCTCATTAGTGACATCTGCTTCCAATAATTGCTTCTTTCTGGCCGAGATCAGAGTTGGTACCTCATTCACTAAGGGTGGCATCTGCCCCTGGTCCTCTTTGTCACTATACAGGCTTTTGAAATGACGGAAGGCGGCATTTTTTATGCATTGGATGTCTCTATAGGTTTTGTTCTCTTCCTTGATTTCAGAGATGGAGTTAAAATTTTTCCGAGCCTGGGATTGCTTGTGAAAGAAAGCAGAGTTCCTATCTCCTGCCTTGAGCCAAAGCCTGCGAGATTTGACTCTCCAATACTCTTCCTCGGCCAAGCTTGCTTTTAGAAGCTTTTGCTGGAGCTCAGCTTCCTTATCCAGGACTTCTTTTGTGATCACTTCATTTTCCGCATTCAACAGATGGATCTCGAGGCATTTTTGAATCTTTTTCCTTTCCACTGCTGGATTGGGAAGGGATTTAGCCCAAGATTTCAGTGTAGCCTTCACTCTCCTGAGATTTTCTTCCCAAACGAAGAAGGCAGAGCCATTGACAGGCTACTTCCATGTATTTTTTACTAGCTACATGAAGGTCTACTCCTTGACCCACAGGGGGCTGAATTTAAAAGGAATGGGGTCTTGATCCATATGGGCTACGAGGTCTAGCTTGATGGGTCTGTGATCAAACACGCTGCAAGGGAGAATGTACATTCTAGATTCTAAACCAAGAAGAAGAAAAGAACTTTGAACAAAAAATCTGTCTAACCTTGCGGCGATGTGACCTGGGTCGAGCCTTCTATTGGACCAGGTGTATTTGCCCGTTGAGGGTTTAATGTCGATCATTTCCCAATCCTGAAGCAAGTCCTCCACCCATTCGCGCGTCGGGTCCCTTACTATGATTCCTCTGCATTTTTCGGCCAAGGATAAGGTGAGGTTTAGATCTCCGGCAATGATGATGTTTTCCAGAGCTTCAGAATCTGCCAGTCCTCTAATGGATTCCCAGCAGATCTTTTTCTCTCCAACACTGACTTGACAATACACATTAATAAGGCAAAGGGTCTCATCTGAGCCCACATACTTCAGCTTTGTGAACAACCAGTGAGAGTTGGCGATCTCTTGAACCTTCATGAATTTGTTTGTGCTCCATAAAGTGCCCAGGCCTCCTGAAGCACCTTGGGCTGAGACTGCTTGCCCTTCACTTATTTTCCATAGATTTTTGCCTATGTGGAGGAAGGCCTTATCCTCCATTTTAGTCTCCTGGATGAGGAGTATGTCAAGAGAATTGGATCTTATCAGAATTTTGATGGCTTCTTCTTTTATTTTGCTCCCCATACCCCTGCAGTTCCAAGAGACGATCCTCATCATTTGCTTTTAGAATGGGAAGCTCCTTTGGAGCTCTGGATCTGGTTTCTAGTCATCCTCGGAGTTTTAGCCAAGAATTTCTCGAGGGTGGGTTGGCTTCCTTGCACTTTGTCTTTGTATGTCTCCTGCTCTCTCTTTTCTCGGGCAGATTTTCGGCCTGTCATTGATCGTCTGGGTGAAGATTGTGCACCTGCTATTTCTCCTTCTTCTTTTGAATCCTCCAAACTTTTCACATCCTCAGTCTCTTCTGAGGGTATGTCTTTCGTTATGACTATATTTTTTCCAGCTTGCTTTGACTCAGGCGGGGGCTCATTGTGAGATGCTCCTTCATTTTGTATCTCTACTCCTTGAGTATTTTTTGTTGCTGAACTTAATCGAAAAAATTTATTCCCTTGATCTTCCATGTGAGGGGTTTGGAGCCCTGAGCCAGTCTGAGGGGCTTTGGCATTGTTATTGCCGGATCTTGGAGCTTTGTTTTTGGCTCTTTTAACCTGAGTCCATCCTTCCTCCTTACCCTTCTCTACTTCGTTGTTCTTCAGACAACCTCTAGCAAAATGGCCATAGACGTGGCATTTCCTGCACTTGAACGGGAGTTGCTCATAGTCTAGTTTTTAGACATGTGACCAGCTACCCACTTTAATCTTTATCGCCTTCGGCAGACCGACCTCCAGATCAACTTCAACACAGATTCTAGCACAGTCGAATTGATATTTGTTGTTGGCACGATCAATGAATTTACCTAAGGTATTCCCGATGTGCATGAGGGATTCCCAGTTCCAGCAATGCATTGGTTGGTTTGGCAAACGAACCCACACAGGGACGGCTGAGGGGACGTCCACTGTTGGATTGAAATCAAGTGTCCATTTGTTAAGATACAGCCCTTGAGGGCCCACGAAATAAGGGCCATTACAGAATATCATCTCCTTATCTTCTTTTTCAGCAAATTCAAACATGAAGAAACCCTTCCCCAGAAAATATGAGGTAACTCTGCTCTTAATGAGCGGCGCCCAGTTCCTTGCGACCCATCTCTCCGTGGATTTGGGGGAGGGTCAGAGCCCAGTGAATTGCCCAACCAATGAACGCTCAGTAAGAGAGAGGGTGACCTGGATCGGCTTCTCGGGAGGAAATGATATCTCAGGGATGTCATCCAAGTGTTTTACAAATTTCGCTGCCTCAGACGTTTTCTTTTTAGGAAGGGATCTCAGCAAGTTAACAAAAGCCTCGGCTTCAGAAGGGATCGAAGGAGGCTCCATTGGATCAACTTTAGCTCGTTCCAGCTGAGCTCAACCTTGAGCAGTGGGCATAGCCCCGAGATTAGCTCAATCGATCAAGGAGGCAGGATTTGGATCGCCAGGGGGTGGAACAGCATCGCGTGGAGGGCCGAGACAGAGGTTCAGCAGTCACTAACCCTAGATCGCAACGTCGAGGGCTCAGAGCCACAACTTAAAACCATTATTATTATTATTATTATTATTATTATTATTATTATTTTATTTTATTTTATTTTTCGTTAAAAGATTTAGATTGATTTTTTCTGCATTAAAATGTCTATAGGCCTAAGAGTTGAACCATTCTCTGATACCATATGTAATAGCCCCGAAATAAAAACACATAATTAATTAGGTCAATTAAGCGATTTATAATCAACAAGCAATTTATCAACTAGTTAACATCAATTTCAAAAATATATGGGTAGAGAGACAACTTACTTGTGGAATGCTAGTTGAACGCTAGTTGAATTCTGTTACCTGCAACAATGTCTTGGGGACGACTCTCCACCCAATCGTAGGCTCAATTGCACAAAATCCTGCTACAATTGGCCACCACCGAGCCCTCAATCAACGTACTACTGCGAGGGTATCCTTTGTCTCACAACATTATCCTCCCAAGAGGATGGATGACGGAATGCCTCTCGCCTTCCTCCCCATCTATTAAATAAAGAAAACATTGGAAGGGGAACCACATGCACACACTCCATGTGTCAACATGCAACTTTACTCCTTTCTTGTTTTATTCTTTTGTTTTTACTTTTTGATAGCTTTACTCATTTTTACTATTTTTCATTTATTCTTATTTATATTTATTTAGAGCATGTAAATAATTTATTATTTATTTATTTATTATTATGGGACACTACAAAAAACCCAAGGGATTTACATTAAACCGTAGGAGTAATATTCTAACCGTGTGAAAAAAATTATACCCTTGAAATATGTACCCTTATATTAATGGAACCAAGGGATTGTTACTATAAACCCAAGGGAATAGTAAAGCTAAGGCATATTATAAATCTTCTGTATATAAATCCTAAGAAATGTATTGTAAACCCCTAAATAAACGTGGTTAACCATGGTCCATGATGACAAATATTTATACCGAGACAATCTTTTTCACAATCCAACGTTGGACACAGAAATTGGGTAGTCCCTATCAAATGTAACATTAGAGTACTTTTCAAAAATAACTGTATGAATTGTGGAATATGGGGCAACTTTGAACCAGGGGAAAATAAGATATCTTCAATATCAAAGAGAAATATTAACCAACCCAGCCCTCAACCTACCAATTACATGTTAGCATTATGCAGTCTCCATGAATAGAAACAATTTATGCTGTAGCACATCATCATCATTTTCACCTATTTATGCTCTTCTATTGCATTCCATAACACATCTTGCAACCTCACAATGTGATGATTTAAGAATTTTTCGATTGTGCAAATTAACGAGATTATTCATTGCCAACAAGTGTCGTGAACAATCAAATAAACTCCTTTCCTATCGATCCAAGAAAATATCGACACACATCATAAGAATATCCAAATTAGTAAGAAAAAGCCTCTATATTTATAATATTGGTTAAAAGATTGTGAAAATATGTCCGTCTCGGATCGTCTCCTTGCTTGCTATAAATTTTGTCTAGATTCACAACAATGTTGAAGCTTTTCCACAAAAACTTCTCTGTTATCCTACCTTCATGCAGGTGTTTATCCTTAATAGGAGGTAGTTTCCCAATGTCCCCCACAAGAATGAGGAACCTACCACCAAAAGGATAATCCTTATTTTTAGGAAAGGCTTCCCGCAAACGAGAATATATCTATATGAATATCCTTGGACCTGTAAAGATCATATCATCAATAAAAAAATATCAAATGTGACAATTTCATATCTTTCATAGTAATTTTCAAAGCAGAATGTATTATTTTTCCACATATGTTAAATCCAACTATACTAGTCGGAGCCAACAATAACAATGGACATTTATCAGACCTCATGCTTCAACTTATGACTCCAAAAACCTTCTTAGAGCTTACATAGCTCTTTTTATACAATCCCATGGTCTACGGACCATGGGTAGATCTTCATAACTGACTTCACTTTACAAAAATAAGGGCGGAAAACCCTTTATGACTCATGACACCTTCACGCTCCGCGGCCACAAAATGCGAAGACTATACAACTTTATTACAAAATGCGACCCAAAACATGGTGTTTTAGCCCCAAAATTGTCCTTGGGGGATCCCGTTCCCAACACGAGTTTACAAGCAAGCATGATATGATTGGAAATAAGGTTTAGGAGCTCCGTTGTTGTATAGAATACAGTTCCATGGGCCCATAACCCACAGGATTCCAGAGGTGAGCGCTTAAGCTCACAAAATTCAAGAACCATCAAAGTTCGAAATACGCAGACCCAAAAAAATTTTTGTGTCACTTATAAAAGTAAGAGGATGTTGATCGAGTGATGTGAGAGTGTGGGAAAGCTCTTAGTGTGACTATTATCTCACTGATGAGCTGCATCACCATTTCCATTTATTGCCTTTAATATTTTTTCTTGGTATTAGAGCGGGAGGTAAGAAAAAATTAGAGGTTTGATTGAGAGGTGTGGTGTGTATGTGAAATGGTCTTGTTGTTTTGTGAGGAAGTGGAGATGGAAGTTAGTGTGATTGCACATGGATCTATGCAAATTTATAATGAACCATGTTGAAATTGTTGTCTATTGTAGCCAATCTTTGTACAAACTTGTGTGGACATTGGGTCATGTTGTATCACTTCGAATTCGGGTTGGATTTTTGAACACTCAAGGTCTCCAAATCTACGATACCCTCTTAATTGACAACGAGATCAAAAAATAAAGAGTGGTATATTATGTCAATTATTGTCTATTGAAAAATGTGTGGACTGTGGCATTGAAGTTGTTGTCAATACAAGAATGTTGGAGATGTTGCAATGTGAACGAGCATCAGACTATTAAGAATGCTACACTAAGAAATACTAGTGTGTGGGATTCTATGTAAGCTACATGCGTCTAAATTGAGTTAGCTAAGGGTTGTTCAAGACATGAAAGCTATGGGATTACTGCATGTGAGACTGTGTTGAGGTGTTGTAAGTTGCATGAATGAGAAAAGGATTCGATTGATATGTATCTTGAGTGAGTTACAAGAGAGTTATACTTAAAGAGGATTTCTATCTTGATGATTCTATCCCATTCCAAATATTTAGATTTGGAAAATTATTTTCGTAATTGAAACTCATATATTTTGAAGTCGAATTTGGATATGGCGAAGAATATTATATGGTTAACTGGAATTGTGAATTATGTAGAAGGTATTATATCTTTCTTGTTGTCGATGTGATCGAAATAGACTAGATCAATTGTTTTTGGAATTGATGATGGGAAAGTATTCATCCACATATCTCTTATTGATCTCATCAACAACAAAGGAGGTGGCAACATCCTAGGGCCTCGAGGAGGTAATTTTTTTGGGAATTATTTCTTATTAAAGGTGTGCTTAACGAATAACTCTTTGGAAAATCCTTATTTAACTGAAGCAAACAAGTTAGACAAGTCCAATTATATGAATTGTAAGTTCGATATTCATACCTTGATGGAAGGAACAAATGTTTGGCCCATTGTATGTAGACGTGAATCCAAACTTGAAGTCCTCACAAAGGTTCATAATTGGGAGCCCCATGAGAGAAAAGAAAAGTTGATTCTAAAAATGTTCGTTTTTCATATGGGAGACTACAAAAAATTCACGGAGAGATAGAATACCCTTAAAGGTTTGTATAAAACAACCAATGCAAACTGATTTTAAATCTTAAAAAATCAATTTATTTGAATTAAAATAGAGGAGAATGAGAATGTAATAGTTTTATTTCTAGAATTAGATATTTGAAAGAAAAACTGGGTAATATTGGTGAAAAAATCTTAAGCAAACATATGGTTACTATAGCGTTGAAGGATATTTTAGAATAATATTATATGTTTATTACATGTCTCTTTGTAACATGAGAAACATCACCTATATTTGATGACCTCACTGTATTCTTTGGCAAGAAGAAGAGCAACGAAGGAAAAATATTAATTGAGAGTAAGTAATTGCAAGGTTTGAATGTAAATATTTTGACACAGATATATGAGGTAAGGAAAAAATTTGTAAATAAAAATTAAAAAGTTTAAACGATTAATGAATTTTGAAATGGAAAAAATTAATTATAAAATGATAATTATTACCTATAAACGCTACTATTAATTAATAAAAAATAAAAAATATTTAATTATTTACAAAACAAAATAATACACCGAAGCATTCGATCTACAATATTATAAAAATTTAAATTAATTTATAGAGTCATTAATATTCACTTCAATATAAGTTTAATGCACCTCATTATAATGATAGCGGACCCAACGTAACTCCATCTCAAAGATAGATATAAGAAACTACCGGAAACAACCTAGCTTGCCCATTGTACGAATAAGTCATAAAGGAGGTCTCTAACGAGGTGGAAGAATTGTCTGGACGGCCAAAAGTAATGGGAATCTGGGCAAAAGTATTTCAAAAACTCTTGTAGAGACAGTGTTTGAATGGTGTTTTTGATGGTGGAAATCGATTCAGCACTATAAAAAAACGTTTAGGACATCTAAAATTTTGAAGTTTAACAACTATAATTTAGATTAAAAAAAAAAATTTGCGGAATTTTCTTCAAATATGACCAGAATTTCCATAACTTTCTGGACAATTCCTCCTGCTAGTTAAACTACGGCAGTCATAAAAGATTAAACCTTTAAAAAGATGATATCATTGCCTATTGTACTCTTTATCTCATAAAAGATTAAGGTTATGAACTGATTAATCATTGCCATAAGGAAAAATGTATGGACGATTTTGTTGCTGAAAGTGTCCCTGGTCAGCGACAGTTTTTTCCCAGAATTAGGAGAGGATTGCATTCAGAATGTAAATGCAGCAAGCATTGGATCGGTGTTTGGTCGTCGTTGGGAAAATTGTAGAATATAGCAGATACTACATTTATTATTTTCATACAGGATAGGGATAGGTTTTCGCTGAAGAATCATATTACAATCGTATTATATAATAATATATAGTCACATCACAGCGTCGTCAACAGTCATCAAATCTTTCGGAATAAGCCAACATCCACTGGAAAACGCGCCAGCAACTCCTGCGCCGCAGGAATTGAACGGGTGCGTGAAACCGACTTCCCCAACCACTATGCCATACACCTCAAGTGCATAGCAAGTACTACATTGTTATGTCATAAATTATAAAATATGGCAAGCACGGCATTTTTAGGTCGTCAATACGAAAGAGTTCGTCTGCTGCGCAGATGGGTGCTATATTGCTCTTGTTTAGGCAATGACGTCTTCAAATTCTAATTATCAAATTTGAATTTGATAACTATATAAAATTTAATAGGGAAAAAAATCTAGAGTATACATCTTATATATATATTACCATATTATTATTATTATTTTCAAAATTTTATAAAATTAAAATGAATTTTTCCTATAATAATATCTTTATTTCCAGCATTAATTTTTCTGTCTATTTTTTTTTACTTTTATCTTTTAAGATAATCTATTATTTTATGCCAATTAAAAACATGAAATAAAAATATAATTAATGATAAATAACAAAAATTCACAATGGATTTTGAATGTAAAAAATGAAATATCGGATATTTAAATAATCTCTGTGAACTAAAAAGATTACTAGTTGTCATTAAAATCCAAATTTATTCAATAATAACTTGGTAGATTAATTTTTGTCATCAAGCACAAAAAATAAACAATTTAATTGAATTTCAAATTAAAACCCTAATAACTAATTTAGATAATTACTGTGACTTAAAACTATAATTTGAAATTTTTACAATTTTTAAAATACAAAACTTATTTTTTTAATACAAAAGCAACATTTTTAATAAAGAATTTACTATTTTATAACTGAAAA
>APFE030924112.1:0-19336 GCA_000404065.3 Pinus taeda | reverse complement strand
TAGGTTTACTTTTAATAGTTGGTAGGCAAAATAAGAGAAGAGATTATCCCTATTCTGTACATAACCCTAGGGAATGTCTACCTCTCATTTCGTTAAATATTTTTCTCCATAATAAAATTTGCTATGGTTAACAGCATTTGACATTTACTAAAGACATCTTTTCTCTATCAAGATTTTAAACTTCTGCTTCTATAAATAGCAAATCTTTTGGAAACTTGGTCTTTATTATCAATAGAACTTTAACCCAGATATGATACTAGTTTCAACTCCAAGAAATTTGAAGAAAGCAATCTTAGTGAAGAAATTTTTTTACATCAATACAATGAAAGGCATCAATAACAAAATAAGGATTCCCTGTAGAAACAGCCATTTCCAAAAAAGCTCTATTATTGTCGTCCAGAACTTTCTTAAGGAAAAAATTGACTTCCTCCCTGCTAAAGAAAATCGTAGCATTCAGAGGAACAATCCGAGAAAACACTATATCTCAAAGAATAAGAGGTCTCATCACGAGCCAGCTTATCATGATCATAGATATTATAACTTGCTGACTTTGCCAATACTGTCCACCAAAACAGGGCAATGACTCAAGATTGTTGCAATCAAAAGACAAGGGTTCTCATCACGAGCCAGCTTGTTCAACAAAAGTGTAAATCAAGTGAATGACTGTGTCATAATTTGGCCACCAAACCAAGACATTGTTCTTTAGAGAATAAAAAAAAGAAAAAGTATCAAAATGGATTTTTCTCTGAAAAAGTTGTAGATAGCCTTAAGCAGGATAAAGGATCATTGCTGGGTAATAGGTAACCCTGTCGAGGCTATGGACGCCTGCTGGCAGTAGAAGCTCTACCTACGGTAAATGAGCATATTTTAAAGGGCCAGCATAGCAGAGATGACCTCATTTTATCTTTAAAAAACCAAGCAAATGGCTGATGTAAATGCAAGGATTAAACCTCAGGAAGCGAACAACTGGAATGAAGAAAGGTTGGAACAAAATATCATTGATAGAATAAGACATAATGTACTCTATCTGTCCATAACAAAGTTTAGACTTATGAAAATTTTTCTATTTCGGAAGTTGAAATTCGATAGAAAATCAGAGATAACTGGTTCTTCCCTCTGAATCGCCATTGTTGTGGCCACCAACAACCCCCCTCTTTGTTTGATATTAGCAATAACACCAAGCAAATAGGGGACCCTTAGTAAAAAATTCAAACAAACATCTCTAGGAACAATTTTGTTTTTCCTTAGAATTTTATCGCAGCAAAGCAAAGAAAATGTTTTCTTTTATGGGCATAACAAACTACGAAGGAACGATGTGAAATTAATCGCATCGCATTCACCATAAACACCCTTAAATAAAAAACTTAAGAAATCTCCGACGGCCGACGTGCGACATTGCATATCGCAACAATTGCGTAGAGTAGGACACAATGACTAATATCTGCGATCTACGATTTGCGATCTGCGATATGTGATGATCCGATATTGTGATACCACGATACTATAACACAAATCTGCGATCTGTGATCTACGATAAGCGCGAATTTTCCTTGGCACAGTATTCAAGAAAAGCTATCCATTAATAAGAATTAAGCGCGCACCTTAAAAAGGAAATTAATGATTGTACGAATGGCTGCTTTTTGTTTTTCGAAGAGTCAGTTCACTTTGAATGCCATAATTATGCACACATAAGATCTGAAGCTTTCATGTCAATCTTTATTTCCATTACTCTTTTCCTTTACGCAAACTATAAAATAGGGAATAACATGGAGCAATTTTGCAGGAAACATCTAAGGAAAAGGGGAAGGCGCCAATACTCGGAGGAAACAGAAGAGATCTCTTCAAAAACGGGTGCCACATACGATAGGACTACAGATTCCAGAGTATCACTCAACAGATGCTAATGACCGATAGGTCATCTGAAGCTCAGAATCAAAGGCGCACAAAAGCAGCATGATTACAAAGAGACGTGAAACTTACACGCCAGAAAAGCCCGGAATGAAGAATGGAGGCAGTTTTCAATCCAGAGAATTGCTCGAAAAGTAAAGTCTTCTGACTCATCAAGTCGTTCATAAAGACAGAAACCGAAATAGCAAAAGCAGAACCAATTTGAGGGAAATTTGGGTTATTACCAAGTATACACTCAGTCAGCGGGAGATTCTCTAAAATATCCGATAGTTTACCAAAAAATGGTGCCAGCCCTTGTTACTTCTATTTTTATAGCACACACGAAAGAGGAAGGCAACCAACCAACTCTTCCCAGACGAATGTTGCATGCTTACAACACTAAGGAGCAAATACAAAAATAGTTCAGAGTCAGATTTAATTTTAGAAATAGCCTGCTTTATCAGAAGGATGGTCATTTGAAAACTGGATCCTAAATTTATGAAATCAAGTTAATTAGTTAGCAGTATTTAAACCCTTCTCAGGCATTTAGACAAGGGTCCGGAGATTTGTCAAAAACGCGTCCTCAGAACATGCACTTTTGCGCCCTCAGAGGTGGTTTTGATGAATGGATGGATCAAGGTTTATTAATGTTTGCATTCGATATCTGCTACTGATGTTGCACTTCTGTACTCTTAGTAGATGTTAGAGCAAGGAGAGATAAATCATTTTTGCTTGAAGCTTATGAGTGGAACTAGTCATAAATGGTACTTTTATCTCTTGACTATATCTACTTATGTTCTTTAAGTGATTTATAATTCCAGTTATTTATATGTTATTGCATGAATGTATGGGTTATCATTTGGCACTTTTGTACGGTGGAGTCATATTGTTTATGTCTGACATATAAATAGCTTATTATGCGATATACTGTTCACAACTGTTTTGCCTAACTTCTTATGCAAAGTGGTTTATCTTAAATGATTTCTATTCTTACGATAGCTGAATGATCTTTATTACCAGTTATTGTTCGAAATCTTTTTAGATCGCATAATATAAGATATACACCCCGGGTTAGTGTAGATTATATGTGTTGTTTCTTACTAGATTACAATAGCATAGAGTTAGTTTAAAGAGTCTGAATTAGATTAGCTTTAAATTCCTCTTAGATCAGCATAGCTCAACTCTACACACACACACACACCCAAGAATCGGGAAACTGATCCCGTTATCCCCAGTCGGACTCGCTATACCAAACGGATAAGGAGCTGCCAAGCAAGGTCCGGACCGGGTGGGTATCCCCCTTGTTGTCGACCCGATTTTCGGGGCTTCAACAGCAGGCTTAACTGGCAGTTAGCCAATTTCAGTGGAGATTCTCAAGGGAAACTGGCAGTTGGGAGTAAATGGGCATAACTTTGGCTAGGAAAGGCCTTTTGAGACGAATTTTTTATTGGTTTTGACTGATCAGATGATTCTGAAGCCATTGGTATAGGTTAGAGAGCAATCAAAGTCATTTGCAGGTGATTTTTCTCCATGGAAGTTCTAGGAGCCACTAGGGCCCAACATTGTGAGAGTTGTATTGGGTTGCAAGTACCCATTGGATGAGAACCAGTAGTCATTTCTAGCTGATTTGAGTGTTTTGAATCCATTTTTACTGTCCATTTCACCTGTTATGGCTTGTATTCAGCTGTACATTCATTTTGAGCTTTTAATAAAATCAAGGACATGCCCATTGGGGAGCCTTAGACCCAGCAGACGTAGCCCAGGAGGGGTGAACTACTTCATCATATGCTATTGCATTTATGGTTGAGTTATTTTTTAGAACAAATATGTTTTAGTATATTAAACAAAGAAATGAATTAATTCTACTACACATAAAAGGGTCATAAACAGCTACAAAAATCAGTTGTTTTTAACTGCAAGACATGTACATCATTTAGACATGTATATTTACTGAATTGAATATGTTGCTAAACATTTCAAGTAGTTTCAAATTTATATCAAGTTGGTATTAGAGCTAAGTTGTTGTTTCTTTGTATCAAAAGTAGTCAAATAAGCTATAGACAGAGCCTGAAACGAGCCAGGAAGCCTTCGAAATGCTTTTGTTATACAACTGCAAAGTAGATAAATTCTCTTTTAGTCAATCTTTGGTGTAGTTTGTCTTTTGATTGTTTTTGTGCAAAGATCTTCTAATTGTTTTGCAAGTATTGATGCTTATGAGGTTAAAAATTCAGAGAGGGGAAGGACAGTTGACTAGAGAACGAGAGAATCCTCAGTCAAGAAGGGCCAGAGTGCCATTATCTCCACCTTTAGATTCACCCTCAAGAGCTTGAATAGAAGCTTCAAGAATATCTAGAAGGGAATAAGAAATCCCTAAAGAAATGGATCCAAGAGAAGAAGAAAGAGTCTTCAGAAAAGCTTTCTTGGACCTAACTGAAATGGTGAGGGTATTGTACTAGGAAAGAAATGAGAAACTGGCTAAAGAAGGGTCTAAACATCCAAATGAAAGAGAGGGCTCTTCAGGAGGTAAGAAGGATGATGTTCATTCAAAGAAAGGACATGGGGGAAATGGTGATCCACCACCCCTATCATCACCTTCTTCCTCTTCATTCTCATCTTCTTCTTCAGTTCATAAGCATAGATCCTCTGGAAAAAGTCCTTTTTTGAAGCTTCATGTAAAATTCGAATTACCTATGTTTAGTGGTGAAGTGAATGCAGAAAAGCTTGATAACTGGATTAGGCAGTTGGAAGTTTACTTGAGGATCCAGAATATGCATGATGATGCCACAAAGATTTAGTTGGCTTCTTTGAGAATGGATGGAG
Organism: Pinus taeda; assembly: GCA_000404065.3. NCBI lineage: Eukaryota > Viridiplantae > Streptophyta > Pinopsida > Pinales > Pinaceae > Pinus > Pinus taeda. Next base: position 14,629 of record APFE030924112.1, on the reverse strand, counting down.
CAACATTGGTTTGGTGGGAGGCCAAGACCAAAGAGGAAATCAAGAAATTTGGTAAGGTTACCTTAACATGGACTGAATTTCTATTAGCCATTAAAAAAAAAATTTATCCTCTTGCTCACATACAGAAAGCCATCACGAACTGGCAAAATTTCGGACAGCTTAAGGGTCAAAATGTCTAAGACTACACCCAAGAGTTTAGGAGAAGAGCTCTCTTGTTAGGGGTAGATTTACAGACCTAAGAAACCTTGCTGAAATACATTGGTGGCTTCCATAGCTACCTTAGACAGACCATCCTGATGTTTAATCCTACTAGCCTGGATGAGTTTTGTGTTCAAGCTACCCATTTAGAGGCTAGGGGGAAAAACACATTTGAAGAGGGTAGAAACAAGCCCCCCAAGGTGAAAAACAAAGAGAAAACCTCCAAGGGAAAAGGAAAAAAAAATGCATCTGTCAAACAGGAGAGTGAGAAAGTGATCTATAAAGACTTTTCTAAAGCAAGCCATGAAGATAAAAACTATTGGAAACTGCATCCTCAAAAGAGACCCCAATCTAATAAAACCAAAGGGAAATCGAAAACTGCTGCTACCACATCTACACCACAAGATTTAGGGGATGATTCAAGTGATGAAACGAAAATTGCAGCCATGGGTGTGAAAAACTTGAAGGGAAAGGAAATTGAAACTCAAGACAGCACTAGTACCTCAAACTGTCATGTACAAGCTCCTAATGAGGAAGAAAGAATTGCACTGTTTCATATGAGGGTAATTTCAAAACATACTAAAATTGACACACTTTTTGATAGTCGGTCACAAGCGAATATTATATCATAAGACTTGGTCAAGTAGCTTAAACTTGAGACTTTTCCACATCCAAAGCCATATCCACTTGGATGGATTTGCAAGGATGCAAATTTACAAGTTTCAAGAAAGCACACATTGCGCTTTGCAATTATTGCACATTTTATTGACACAGTTGAACTTGATGTAGTGCCGTTTGATATAGCAGGAATTGTTTTGGGAAGTCTGTACTTATTTGAAAGGAAAGCTATCTTCCATCGCCATGAAAAAAAAGATCATCTTTTCAAATATGGCAAGGAGTTAATTGTTAGAGCTCATCGGAAGAAGACAAATATAGCGATGGTGAATGCAGGACAGGTAAAAAGGCAGGTCAATTCAAGTAAGAATTTTGTTCTTCTTATGATTAAGCCCAAGGTTGAAGTAGATCATGAATCATTTGACAATTGTGATCCCAAACTTAAATCATATTTATATGATGTAGTTGTTGCACATCATGAGATGTTTCAGGAACCAACATGTTTGCCTCCTAAGAGGGAGATTCAGGATGAAATCCATTTGCATCCAGATTTTCCTCTTCCAAAAATAAGCATGTACCACATGTCTATCATGGAGAATGCTGAAATCAAATAGCAAATCAAGGACTTGTTGGACAAAGGATTCATCAGGCCAAGTACCTCGCCATTTGGGTCACCGATTGTATTGATTCCAAAGAAAGATGGCACTTGACGTATGTGTATTGATTTCAAGGCCTTCAACAAGATAACGGTAAAGAACTGTTACCCACTCCCAAGGATAAATGATTTGCTAGACCAGCTGAAGGATGCTCGATATTTCACTAAGTTAGACTTACGCAGTGGATATCATTAAGTAAGAATTGAAGAAAGTGACATTTGGAAGACAACCTTTAAAACCAAACAAGGACTCTTTGAGTGGCTTGTGATGCTGATTGGTTTGTGTAATGCACCTGCAATTTTCATGTGGGTAATGGATGATGTCTTGCGTCCTTTTTTTTATGATTTCATTATTGTCTACTTAGATGAAATCTTAATTTTTAGCAAGTCTAGAGAAGATCATGTCATCCATGTTAGGAAAGTACTTGATGTTTTGAAGAAGAATTAGTTATTTCTTAAAATGTCAAAGTGTGAATTTGGAAAGACTTCTTTCGTTTATTTGGGACACATAGTAGGAGGAGGAGCTTTGAGAATTGATCCTGCTAAGATTGATGCTATTGTGAATTGGCCTACTCCAAAATCGATTACAGAGGTAAGAAGTTTTTTGGGTGCAGCTCAATATTGGAGGAAGTTCATCTCTAACTTCTCTTCTATAACATTTCCTATGCATGCAGTGACAAGTGTGAAGAGTGCTTTCCAATTGGGAGGCAAGCAACAAAAAGCTTTCGAATCTTTGAAAGAGAAGATTAGTTCAGCTCCAGTCACTGCATTACCGGATTTGAGACAACCATTTTAGATTCAAACTGATGCTAGTGATTATGCCATGGGTGCAGTTCTTCTACAGCATGAAGCCTATTTCATTTCATTTTGAAACTTTTAATGGTGCTATTGTAAATTATCATACATACGATAAGGAGTTGTATGAATTGGTACAAAGTGTCAAAAGGTGGAAACACTATTTGATGGGCAGAGAAACAGCGATACATACCAACCATTAGCCCTTACAATGCTTGCAATACAAAACAAGTTACAACAGTCATGACACTTCAGATGGATGGGCTTCTTGCAATAGTTCCACTTGGTAATAAGGTACAAGAAAGGTGTTTTGAATAAAGTCGCTGATATTCTTTTAAGGCCTATTATTGGTTCTGTTACTTTACTTAAGAATGACTCCATAGTACGTGAGAGTTACATAGAACAGTATGCATATGATGATGATTTTAAAGATGTGTATGCTAACTTGAGTAAATGGAATCATGTTGAGGAGAATGATTATCACTTGTATAACAATTTGTTGTTTCATTTGGGAAAGTTGTGTATACCACAGGGGGAGAGAATAAGTGTCATAAGAGAAGCTCATTCTTCTCTTATTGCTAGACATTTCAGTGTAAGCAAAATAGTTGCACAACTACAGAGTGACAGGGATTCCAGATTTGTTGGAAACTTTTGGTCCAATCTATGGAAGATGATGGACACCAAGTTGAAGAAGAGTACTGCTTTCCATCCACAAATAGATGGCCAAACAGAAGTTGTGAATAGAACCATTGTGCACCTCTTGAGAGGTTATTGTAGCAATCATCCCAAGCTTTGGGATGAACATTTTCACTACATACAACATGCTTACAACCATGCCAAACACTCTTCCACAAACACCTCACCATTTGAAGCTTGTTTTGGTTACTTGCCAAAGTCACCTCTTGATTTCATTCTTGAGAAGGATGTCGCCATTGAGGGACATAGTGACATTGACAAAGCTCATTCATTCATTGAAAGAATTCAGTAAATACATCAACAAATTCATGAACAGTTTGAAAAGAGTCAAGGCAAGTACAAGGAGAGACATGACAAGCATATAGTCGATTACAAGTTTCAAGAAGGGGATGAGGTATGGTTGTACATTAGTAAGGAAAGAATGCAAGGAGAAGGTAAAAAGCTGAAGCCTATTCATTATGGTCCATTCAAAATCCTCAAGAAAGTTGGAAATAATGCTTTTCAATTAGATTTTCCTTCATACATGAAAATGTATTCTATTGTCAATGTGGAGAATTTACGTTTGTATGAACCTCCTTTGATTGCTGATCATGAAAGTGATATTCAGCTACCATCTATAGAGGATTTCTCACCAGAATTTTTAGATGAGCTAAAAGAAGATGCAATCCTTGATAGAAGGATGTGCACTTCAAGGAGGGGAAATGTTGATTATGTTCGGGTTGGTCTCAAAGGAAGCAAACCAAACAAGGCAAAGTGGATGGAGGTGAACAGTGTGAGGGAGTTGTACCCTCATCTTTTTAATAGGTAATCGAAGGCTTTTGGCATCCAAAAGCTTCCTAATGGGGAAGTGTGATCAGGTGCTCATGTCCCAAGTGTCGTAAAGTGCTTAGAACTGGTTCGAACTTGAACGACTGGATGGGTCTCGTCCTCCTGATTCCAGTGTCGTGAATGGTTCCAAAAATGGTCTCTATATGCAGAAGTTATCTCAAAAAGTAAATCGCCCAACAACCCTTAATTTTTGATTTTTTTTTTTAAGTTTAAAATAGAATATTTATGAGAATATTCCTTAGAATATTCCAAGGAATATTCCTAGAATATTGCAAATATGTTCTGTTTTGAGCACTAATGGAAAGGTGCCATGTGGCAAGCCCGGAGGCCGCCACATGGCCCTAAGGGTGAACAAGTTTGGGCATATATTAAAATTTCGTTGGGCAGATCGTGGATTGAACACACGACCTCCTGTTTCAACTGCAAAGACTTACCAATGAACCATGAGGGTAGGTCGTGACAGGTCAATGAAACTAACGGTTCATAAATTTTAAATTGGGTAGGGCTCGAAAAGGGGCCAGTCCCCATAGCACATGACCTCATGCTCGGGACCTGGGGTTTAGCGCAGATAAATAAATCGTTAACCATTCCGAAATTGCGGTCACATGCGCGGGTTAAGTGCTAGTGGGTAAGGAGATAACTAGCAGTTAGGTTTGGCAGTGGTGCCAATTTAGGCAGCCACTCGAAATTTAGCGGGCTTAACTGGTAGTTAGCCAGTTTTAGTGGAGATTCTCAAGGGAAACTGGCAGTTGGGAGTAAATGGCCATAACTTTGGCTAGGATAGGCCTTTTGAGACGATTTATTTTTCGATTTTGACTAATCAGATCATTATGAAGCCATTGGCACATGTTAGAGAGCAATCAGAGGTCATTTGCAGGTGATTTTGCCCCATGGAAGTTCTAGGAGCCACTAGGGCCCAGCATTGTGAGAGCTGTATTAGGTTGCAGGTACCCATTGGATGAGAACCAGTAGTCATTTCTGACTGATTTGAGCATTTTGAAACCATTTTCACAATCCATTTCGCTTGTTAAGGCTTGTAATCAGCTACAAATTCATTTTGAGCTTTTAATCAAATCAAGGACATGCCCATTTGGGAGCCTTGGACCTAGAAAACGTAGCCCAGGAGGGTGAACTGCTTCATCATATGCTATTGCATCTGTGGTTGAGTTATTTTTCAGAACAAATATGTTTTAGTATGTTAAACAAAGAAATGCATTAATTATACTACACATAAAAGGGTCATAAACAACTGCAAAAATCATTTGTTTTTAACTGCAAGACATGTACATCATTTAGACATGTATATTTACTGAATTGAATACCTTGCTAAACATTTCAAGTAGTTTCAAATTTAGATCAAGGCCCTTGAGGCCTCCTTTGATTTACATAGCAGAGATGTTCAATCACCCCTTTAGTTCCTTGATACACAACTTTTAGTCCAGGCAAAGAAGGGCACTTGTCTATGGAGCGGTTTTCCTCACAGACTGAGCAAATTTCTGTAAGGTTCAATGGACATTCATTCCTAGGGTTCCTCCTTGTGAATTTGGGGCAGATGATGGCTAATGCTCTCTTTGCTTCCTCCTGTTTCCTCTTGATTTGCATAGTGTCCATCTGCAGGGCAAGGGTTTGTAGCATTTCACTCTTAAAATCTTCCAACATGTCCCCAATTTCACTTTTTATAGATATGCTGGAAGAGGATGAGTTGGCCACTGTTTGAATAACCCTACCCATTTTTCTAGCTACCCTAGAATGATTCTTAAAAATAGTCTTGATATCCTCATAGGGTCGTTGGTATATTTCCCCTCCTGATATCAGGTTTAGGGTTTCTAGAAGATCTTCCCTAATCCCCTTGAGAATGACTAACTTAATTGACTCAGGATCAAGTGTGCACCTGGCCCTTTCATAGATGAGCCATTGAGGGACATAGTGACATTGACAAAGCTCATTCATTCATTGAAAGAATTCAGTAAATACATCAACAAATTCAAGAACAGCTTGAAAAGAGTCAAGGCAAGTACAAGGAGAGACATGACAAGCATATAGTTGATCACAAGTTTCAAGAAGGGGATGAGGTATGGTTGTACATTAGTAAGGAAAGAATGCAAGGAGAAGGTAAAAAGCTGAAGCCTATTAATTATGGTCCATTCAAAATCCTCAAGAAAGCTGGAAATAATGCTTTTCAATTAGATTTTCCTTCATACATGAAAATGTATTCTGTTGTCAATGTGGAGAATTTACGTTTGTATGAACCTCCTTTGATTGCTGATCATGAAAGTGATATTCAGCTACCATCTATAGAGGATTTCTCACCAGAATTTTTAGATGAGCTAAAAGAAGATGCAATCCTTGATAGAAGGACGTGCACTTCAAGGAGGGGAAATGTTGATTATGTTCGGGTTGGTCTCAAAGGCAGCAAACCAAACAAGGCAAAGTGGATGGAGGTGAACAGTGTGAGGGAGTTGTACCCTCACCTTTTCAATAGGTAATCGAAGGCTTTTGGCATCCAAAAGCTTCCTAATGGGGAAGTGTGATCAAGGGCTCATGTCCCAAGTGTCGTAAAATGCTCAAAAATGAAAGTGCTTAGAACTGGATCGAACTTGAATGACTGGATGGGTCTCGTCCTCCTGATTCCAGCGTCGTGAATGGTTCAAAAAATGGTCTCTATATGCAGAAGTTATGTCAAAAAGTAAATTGCCCAACAACCCTTAATTTTTGAATTTTTGTTTTTAAATTTGAAATAGAATATTTATAGAATATTCCTTAGAATATTCCAAGGAATATTCCCATAATATTGCAAATATGTTCTGTTTTGAGCACTAATGGAAAGGTGCCATGTGGCAAGCCCGGAGGCCGCCACGTGGCCCTAAGGGTGAACAAGTTTGGGCATATATTAAAATTTCGTTGGGCGGATCGTGGATTCAACACACGACCTCCTGTTTCAACTGTAAAGACTTACCAATGAACCATGAGGGTAGGTCATGACAGGTCAATGAAACTAACGGTTCATAAATTTTAAATTGGGTGGGGCTCAAAAAGGGGCAAGTCCCCATAGCACATGACCTCATGCTCAGGACCTGGGGTTTAGCGCGGATAAATAAATCGTTAACCATTCTGAAATTGCGGTCACATGCGGGGGTTAAGTGCCAGCAGGTAAGGAGATAACTAGCAGTTAGGTTTGGCAGTGGTGCCAATTTTGGCAGCCACCCGAAATTTAGCGGGCTTAACTGGTAGTTAGCCAGTTTTAGTGGAGATTCTCAAGGGAAACTGGCAGTTGGGAGTAAATGGCCATAACTTTGGCTAGGATAGGCCTTTTGAGACGATTTATTTTTTGATTTTCACTAATCAGATGATTCTGAAGCCATTGGCACATGTTAGAGAGCAATCAGAGGTCATTTGCAGGTGATTTTGCCCCATGGAAGTTCTAGGAACCACTAGGGCCCAGCATTGTGAGAGCTGTATTGGGTTGCAGGTACCCATTGGATGAGAACGAGTAGTCATTTCTGACTGATTTGAGCATTTTGAATCCATTTTCACAGTCCATTTCGCTTGTTAAGGCTTGTATTCAGCTACAAATTCATTTTGAGCTTTTAATCAAATCAAGGACATGCCCATTTGGGAGCCTTGGACCTAGAAAACGTAGCCCAGGAGGGTGAACTGCTTCATCATATGCTATTGCATCTATGGTTGAGTTATTTTTCAAAGCAAATATGTTTTAGTATGTTAAACAAAGAAATGAATTAATTATACTACACATAAAAGGGTCATAAACAACTGCAGAAATCATTTGTTTTTAACTGCAAGACATGTACATCATTTAGACATATATATTTATTGAATTGAATACCTTGCTAAACATTTCAAGTAGTTTCAAATTTAGATCAAGGCCCTTGAGGCCTCCTTTGATTTACATAGCAGAGATGTTCAATCACCCCTTTAGTTCCTTGATACACAACTTTTAGTCCAGGCAAAGAAGGTTACTTGTCTATGGAGCAGTTTTCCTCACAGACTGAGCAAATTTCTGTAAGGTTCAATCGACATTCATTCCTAGGGTTCCTCCTTGCGCATTTGGGGCAGATGATGGCTAATGCTCTCTTTACTTCCTCCTGTTTCCTCTTGATTTGCATAGTGTCCATTTGCAGGGCAAGGGTTTGTAGCATTTCACTCTTAAAATCTTCCAACATGTCCCCAATTTCACTTTTTATAGATATGCTGGAAGAGGATGAGTTGGCCACTGTTTGAATAACCCTACCCATTTTTCTAGCTACCCTAGAATGATTCTTAAAAATAGTCTTGATATCCTCATAGGGTAGCTGGTATATTTCCCCTCCTGATATCAGGTTTAGGGTTTCTAGGAGATCTTCCCTAATCCCTTTGAGAACAACTAACTTAAGTGACTCAGGATCAAGTGTGCACCTGGCGCTTTCATAGATGAGCTATAATCTTTCCTCATAATCCTCTAAGGACTCATCATGTCCCAAGGGCATTATAAAAATTTCCTCTTTGGTATCTGTGGACCTACAGTAGTCCCTATAATTGTTGTTGAAAGCTTGCTACATTTGAGCCTAGGTGGTGATACTATCCCCAAGTAAACCCACGAATCAGTGTAGGAATGTATCCTTGAGAGTGGATGGGAATAATTTCAACTTCTTATCCTTAGAGGTGTCATCATAAGTTTTGCATATGACAACAAATTCGAATAAAAAAGTATCTGGATCTTTTGCGGTCAGGCCATGGAAGTGAGGAAGAGAAGAGGGGCTTATGTTTTTCATCTTGGCATCCCCATTGGTTTCTCTGATGGGAAAATCACCCTCAATTCTTTCTCTATCTCCCCTTTCATTTCTATTTTCAACCATTATGTTAGTTAGAATGGTTTTTTCTTCTTCCCCTATAATCTCTTCAAAAATCTTTGGTTGTTTGCCTAAGGGGTCCTCTAATTCACAACCACTAAAGAAGAGGGAAGGTTGGTTGTTTGAAGTGGTGGGGGTATTTGGTATAAATTTTCCTAAGTTATCCCTATTCCTACGAGGCATGAAAGGAGTATTTTTGTTTTTGTTTTCAAGCTTTAAGACTGATTGCAAAATTGAAAAGACAAATTGAATTAAACTAACTACTGAATGGAAAGGAAAGAAAACCAACTTAGAACTACTTTGCAGAATGGAACTAATAATAGAATGGAAGAGATAAGAAATGGGAGAAAGAAAGTAGAAATCACATCTACTGAGACACCTCCCCGACAATGGTGGCAAAAAGTGATGAGCACCAGTGTTACAGCAAGGATGCTGCAACTCATGGGCTACCAACTTTACTTCATCAAGGCAGGGTTTATACAAACTCTGAGGTGACAGTGCCGTATACACAAATATATGTAATGGGTCCACCGCTTTTCACTACTGAGCTAGGCGATAGACCACTAGGGTTTCTCAAACCATCCTTCTATTGATTAGAAGAAGTTTGATTACCAATTGAGAGAGAAGAATTTTACCCTAATTGAGAGGATTGAAATGCTACTTACTGCAGTAGTGAAAGACTGAAAGACTGAAAGAAATGCCTACAAAACACATAACTCATCTAACTATTTGTTAATATACCTTTCTTTCAAAATAATTCTAATTTAACACATGGGAAGTCTTAACTAACCTAAGCATGAAATTTGATCTAAACAAGCACTTAATTGTTGTGTACATGAATAAATAAAACAACCTTTTTCTTTTTATCTTTTTGTAACAATATAAATGTTAATCCTTCTTGGTTGCATGGTAGGTGAGATAGGTGTGGAGGGAGATGAGTGTAATGCGTCAGATGGCTTGGGAGGCAAGTAGGGGTCTACTCCTGGCTTTCGTGATGGGTTTTTCCCAATTCAGGCTTTCGTGATGTCCTAGTTCACCTACAGGATCCCTTGTTTTCCTACAGGAACATGCCGAAAGCATAGGGAGTGGTTTGAAAAGGTGGTATGGGGCTTGGAAAAGGTGGGTAAGGGGGAGATAAGGCAAAGGAGTGGTAGGCACTCACTCAGAACTTAAACCAGAGCTTTACAATGGTTGGATTTTCTCAAGAAGCATGGCAAGTTTTCCTTGTAAAATAAGAATCCAAATTGAGAAATTAGTGACTTTTGGCAATCATGGGTGGATATGGTTAGGATGAGGCTGATAATATGAGGTATTCTTGCAATGTAGAAACTCCTACAACATACACATTATTGTTGGCATTTATCCATAAATTCATCGCAAAACAAGAAGAGTTACTAAAATAGAAGAAAACAATTTTTTCCATCATTTATTTGCCAAGTTTATGCATAGAGATACTTGAAACCATTATGAAAGCAACATGAAAATCTAATGACTTAAGACATCAGAAATGTCAAATGCAACCTATCTTCTAAAACTAAAGGATGAGGACCTAATTAGCAGAAAAACCCTAAATTTCATAAGAAACCAGAATTTTGTCTTTTTTGGGCTGAATGGGAATTGTTCCTCAAGCCATGGTCCTAGGAATGGGGGAATGAGGTAAGATCCACCTGTTATTAGCCTTTTTTGAATATTTTCTTATTCCTATAATGCTACTATTAAATCTATTCACAAATGGAAGCAAACTAATCAAATCTACCAATACTTGCAATTTAACAACACCAAAATCAAACAACTAATCTATGAGATAACCTAAGCATACAAGTATAGTAAGAGGAAACTTTGCTGCTAGGGTTGGGCCCTAACCTAAGAGCTTCAGCGCTTTGAGTCAACTTAGTGAACATAGTCATCAATCAAATGAGAAAATGACCTAGTACCCATTTTTTTGAGATAGCAAAAAATCACTCGATTTTGAAAAGTGGTGATTCAGAATAAACATTTTTTTTGGAGCATATTTTTGGCACTTTAAATTTTCTTATGTATCAAGTATGAATTTTTTTTTTTAAATGTTAGTAATGTTCATGCTGATTTTGAAAAGTGTTGATACAACATCAACAAAAAGCTTTTTAGAGGGCTTAGTTTTGGCACTTTATTTATTTATTTATTTATTTGTATCTAGTATGAACATTGTTTTTTTTGTTAGCGATTTTCATGTTGATTTTGAAAAGTGTTGATGCAGAATCAACAGAAATTCTTTTAGAGGGCTTATTTTTAACACTTTAAATTTTTTTATGTATCTAGTATGAACATTTTTTTTGTTAGTGATTTACATCTTCATTTTGAAAAGTGCTAATACAATATCAGCCCTTTTTGTATAGATGGCTTATTTTTTACACTTTAAATTTTCTAATGTGTTAAGTGTAGATATTTTTTTTAATGTTGGTGATTTCAAGATATAATAAAAAAAAAATATGACAAAAAGAAATCAAATAAAAAATATATATATAAAAAAAAAACAATAAAAAAGTAAAACAAAAATATTAACTTGAAAAAAAAAAAACAAAAAATTTAAATATCCAAAAAATAAAATAATAAAAAAAGAAAAAAAAAATAAAGCAAAAGAAAAACAATATTAAAAAAACACACAGAAAATAATACAAGTAATAAAACAAAAATGAAATAAAAAACATGACAAAAAAAATAAAAGAAAAATATAAAAAAAAGACAAAAAAGTATAAAAAAGTTAAAAAAATAAAATAAGTATTAGTTAAAAAAAATTAAAAAAAAAAATAATTGGGAAAATCTTTAAAAATACACACATTTAAAAAAAAAATACAAAAAAGGATAAAAAACATTTTTTATTGAAGTAAAAAGTAAAATAAAAAAAAAAAAAAAATAATGCAAAAAAATAAAATAAAATTAAAAGAAAAAATAATATAAAAAAATAACATTAAAAAAAATATTTATAAAAACAATACTAAAATTGATCAGAACATTAGAATATAATTAAAAAAAAAAAAAAATGAAACAAAAAACAAAAAAAGGCCCTTGGTTGGCATGGGTCAATTCCTGGAATCAGCCCTTCCACCGTAGGGCCTGTTGGGTCGCAAGGGTGGCAAGGGCTGACTCTGTAGTTCGCGCCTTCCACCCCCGAGTCGGCTAAGCTACGGGGGTGTGCGGGGAGGGAGCTGCACACAGCTCCTTCCCAACCCACCCCTACGGCCCATTCGTCCCTGGGGTGGCAGGGGCTAACTACAGAGTCGGCGCCTGCCAACCTCGGGCTGGTTGAGCCATAGGGGTGGGTGAGGAGAGAGTTGCGCACAACTCCCTCCTTGTCCACCCCCACGACAGCTCTAAACAAAAAAAAGGGGCCCTGGGTGGCAGGGGCTTATTTCGAGAATAGGCCCGTGCCACCACAGGGCCTCTTTTCGGTTTTTATTTTTATTTTTTTTTTAAAGCGGGGTTGGGGTGGCAGGGGAAAATTTCCATAATCGCCCCCTAACACCCCATGGCCTTTTTTTCAGATTTTATTTTATTTTTAATTTTTTAAATGTGGCTTGGGGCTGATTCCCCTGCCACCCCAAGGCCGTTTTTCGTTTCTTGTTTTTTTTTGGTGTAACAATCCAGGTTCGTGGTGGTAGGGCAAATTCTCAATAATGGCCCCTACCACCGTAAGAAGATTTTTTTTTGTTTTTTTTTTTTCAATTTTTGTTTTTTTCATTTTTTTTTAACGTTTTTTTTGTTTTTAATATTCATTTCTATTTGTTAAATATTTTGTTTCTATTTTTTTTTTTTTTTAACTTAAAAAAATGATTTTTTATTTGTTTTTTGTTATTATTTTTTCCCTTAAATTGATGTTAAAATTTTGAAAATATTTCATTTTTTATTATTTTTTTGTTTGGTTTTTGTTTAAATTTCTAAATTTTTTATTGGCAAATTTTGTTTATTTTTTATTTTTTACATTTTTTATAAAGTTTTTTTTAATACAAACTTTTTATTATGTAATAATTTTTTTTGTTATGTTTTATTTTTTATTTTATGTTTTAAGTTTAATTACTTATTATTATATTTTTAAAATTTGTGTTTTATTTTTTTGCAATAATTTGAAAATTTGATTTTTTTATTATTTTTTGTGTTTTTTTTTAATATTTGAGTCTTTTTTTTTCTTCTTTTAACATTTTTTAGTCATATTTGTTTTCCATAATGTCATGTTTGAAATATTTTGAAAACTTAATTAATTATTTTTTTTTTTTTGTAGTCATAATCTTTGGTTTTAATTCCATGGTTGAAAAATTGTCAATATTTTAAAGTTTTTCTAAGTCATGAATATTTTATATTTAATGCTATGGTTGAAAACAATTATAAGTATTTTTTCTCAATTTCATGCTTGAAAATTGCTGGAAATTTAAAGATTTTCAGTCATAATATTTTATTTTTAATGTCATTATTAAAAAATGTTGAAAATTATCTCCGAACAAAAAAAGTTATTCCAGCATCAACATTTTCTTTTTTAGGGTGTTTTTTGCACACAAAAATTTGGTTTTTACTGCCATTTTTAAAAAATTTTGAAAATGTACCCAAAAAAATTGTTATTCCAACATCAACACTTTTCGTTTTCATTAAATCCTAATGAGGCTTTAGGCCTCTTTATTTATACAACTGAAGTTGCCAACAACTTCATTAAATCTAGGGAGTCTTGGCTCCCAATGTTGAGATTAATTGGTTCTTAACTGTCACTAGCTTGGCTGCCAATGATCCTCATGATTCGGTTGCTTAGAACTCCAAGCTGGTGTGATTTGATTGAGGGATATTCAAGTGAGTGAGGAGTTAAGGAGGGAGATCCTATCTCCTATAATCTCTCCTTCTTGTCTCATTCGAGTTCTTGTATCCTAATTATCCACAATTTGCTCCAAAAACTTGCAATCAATGCACATTAGACCACTAGACATGACATCTTACTTTTATTCATCTCATTAAGAAAAATATAATGAAAACATGTAAAGAATTATGAGAAGAGTTGATTTTAGTAAGTTGGAGGTGCATTAAGGTCTATATATGTTACCCATTGATGAGCTTCGTCATCTTTTCCGTACTGAGATAGACTACTTACGAAAGAGGAATACCTTAGTTGAACATGGCAAAGAGGTTTTCTTGGGTATTATTTTATGCCTTTTCAGACCTAAGGGACTATCTACGAAAAGGAACATTTGGATTTTTCTTTTATGCCTCCTTTTCAAACTCTATAAACATGAAAAAAATGCCAAGTTATACCTTCGCTGGACTCGTTAAAACATCAAACAGTGATGGACTCTTCATTCATGATGGGACCGCACCACTCCTTCTCTAGGTTCATTAAATATTCTTAGGGATTCATTTAAAGGATGAACTTACAAATCAAGCATATGTTATCCTCCTCAAGCCTGTTAAAAAATAAAGAGGTAATGACCAGTATGGTTAGGTAAATTTGGAAAATAGGGTACTCTTTTAATTAATGGCAGTGAGTCGCTCTTGAACACAACACTCTTCCACTTCATCTTTGTGGTTTTTGGGTTGGGAAATCTGCTTGTCTTTTGGTTTATCATACCTTTTCCAAAGCCTCCATTTTTTCTTTTGGGTAAATGTTTCCAACTCCATTTCAATGTCACCGCTATGTTCAACAGAAGTCATCCATTTAATATCTTTGTTATATAGCAAAATGACCTCCTCATCAGCTCAGAGGAGAAAGACATGATAGATGAAGCAAATACCAAGATCACAAGCCTTGTTTCCACACTAATGTTGGCTATACACTGATAACATGCTTTATAAAGATTCTATGTAAGCCTAGGGGAGCGTTAGTGAGCCTACTAACTCTACTTGTTGGTTCGGGGACAACATTAGTGGATCCTAATGAGAGTCTAGAGGTCAAAGTGTTGAGGGATTTTATCCCCTAAGGCTCTTGGGTGGAACCCTAGCAGACTGAAAGTTGTCTAAATCAAGAAACATGCACACACACAGC
>APFE030924090.1:0-24038 GCA_000404065.3 Pinus taeda | reverse complement strand
TCTTGTTTGGTTTGTTTGTCACTAGAGAGTCTTAGACTCCTAGGGAGGTTAGGTTTGTCCGCAAAAATAACACTTTCCACATGACATGAAGGATATTTCAAGTGGGTTTTTAAGGTAGGTTTTCAGTTTTTACCATTATGCACAAATTAGGACAGAATTTACTATTTTTGAAAAACACCTCCTTTTATTAATCAAATGTGGATTCTAAAAGCATATGTCAATAAAAAAGGTAAAAATACACCATTTCCCTTTTGAAGAACTCAATTTGGCTTTAAAATAAGTTCGTGGCATATGCTTTTGTGCAATATTAGATGACATGATAAGTCATTTTTAGAATTTTCAAAAGCTCGAAGATTCAAGAATTTATTTGTTGGTAGAATGGTTTTATTCCAACATCTACATCTCCTACTTCAACATCTCAAGTTCTTCAAAAGGTAAACTTGAGGTAAAAATGTTCCATAAGGATTTTTAGTTTATTAAAAATATAGGAAAATATGATGAATAATCATTTTTCCATCAATCATTATTAGCCACCATATCTTTCATTTTGCAGACCCCTCATACCATCAACCATCCCTTTCACATTTACTCATTTTTATTAAATTTTCTTCTGTTCAAAAAGAAATATTTATGACAACAATATAAACTCAACATACAAGGTTGCAATAGATGAATTCAAAAGTTGGGAAATGAAGAAAATTTCAAGAAGCAACTTGGCAAGTTTTTCTTGCTAAAAGTTGATTATGGAATCAATAAGGCTAGTAAAACCAAAAATATGAAACCATAATACAACCTATGCTTATGGTTTTGTAATATGCGTGGAAGAGGCTTGGAAATTATTCAAGTGAATACAAATTTCTGTTCATGGGCATTAACGCAAGTTGTCACATTAAAAGTCAGAAGAGATGTCGACGCCAAGATACTTTTTCTAGAAATTGAAGGCAATCAAGCAAAAAGTCTTGAGGACCAAGCTTTGATTACTTTGAAGACTGGAGGTATGGCATAATTACAAGGTTAATGAGGAGTTGAATGACGCGCTTCATTAATTATCTTCTAATTTTCAAATGAGGGCTACTAGATCATTTCATGGGTATTATAATTTAGTTGTACTACATATTGCATTTACCTTTGAGAATGAAGCATTGAAATGGTTTGATGTTTTTGGCAGAGACAAATTTATACACTTGAACATTAAGTCCAACATCATATTTCAAGTATGAAAGAGCTTCAGCGATATCATGATCAACAACATCAAAGGCTACTTTTGTAAATATCTTGTCAAAAGAAAAAAAGGTAATATTTTATTTGTTTCTTTGAAGTAAACTACAGAACATAGAATATATCGACATTGAAAATATATCTCACTTATGTTGTATGGCCTTTCTGAATCTATCATACCCATTAAAACCTATTATATCTCATGATATCTCGTTTTTCAAATAATGAGCAGGCTACAAGGGTGAAGAATTCAATTTTTTTTTTTCAACTTGTTCACTTGGTTTTGATCCTTTTTTACTTCATAAAGCCACTCCATCCATCCATTCATATCAATAATACTATCATTTGTGCACACAAGTGTGACATGAGAAACAATTTTACAAGAACCAGACTTCTAAGTTAGATATGTTTCTTCATTGAACAAGTTAAAATGTCTAAAGTTGCATAATTTGACATTTTCTAGCAGCGTCCAAATTCTAAAGTGAAATCACATGTTGATGAATTTTTGGTAGAGGCCTAGAAAAACTAGAAGATGGAGAATGTAACAAAAAGGTTGAGAAATGATATCCAACATCCAATGCAACAAAGAAGCACTCTTGTAACTCTAATAGCTCAGTCAATGTCTTAGTCAGTGGCAGAATATACAACAAATTTATGTGATAAAGCATACTAAAAAACTATTCAAGTTTTTTGATAAATTGTGTAAGAAAGCTAAGTCTTTCCCAAAACATACATCCCAGAACAAATATGTTGATCAAATTTTGTTATTTGCATGAGGACATGCAAATACCTAAGTGTGGGGGAGATGTTGGGTCACTAATTTGTCATCATTCTCACTTGTGTTTTTCATTCATTAAGTCATTACTTCCAACCATCCATTGCACCATTTCTCTCACTTGCCACCATTTTTACCATAATTATTCATGATGTGTCTCTATATGTCTAAGTCGTTAATTAATATCGTTTTCTTTTATTTTTAGTATTTTAAAGAGAATTATGCATGGTTTTACTATTGATAGTTTGACAATTCAAGTTTTTGTAGTTTAGTCAAGTTTTCGTAGCTATCTCCATGGTTGAGGCAGTAGCACCACTCTAGAAGGAAATCCGACACTCGGACTTGGTTTCTAGAAGCTCCAATATCGATTTGTATTGGTCAAACTCCACCCAGCACGCATGCGTGGACCTCCAGAAAAAGATCAAAGGAAAAATGCAATAGTTTTGACCAGTCAACTTCAATTGTGTTTTGTGAGAAAATGAAAACGAATTTTGGAAAACGAAAATATGAGTTTTTTTTCAGCACGAGCCCAATTAGGTTCTTAATGCACTATTTTCTCAAATTCGTTACCATTTGAGAAATTTTCAAGGTTATTTGGAGCCTTATTTTGTAAATTATGTCGATAAACAATTTTCCAATTCATCATTCAATCCACAGTTAACAAAGAGGCTAGAATGAACTATTCTTTAGCAAATTCATGGCATAAAGATAAGTTTGATCATATCTACGCTGATCTTTGATCCAAAAATCCATGAAATTTGATTTGATTTGATTTTCACACTGATCTATAAAGATCCCATGACCAAAATTGTAGTAATAAAAATCTAGGTATGTTGTTGCTTTAGAGATCTATAAATTTCAATCCCTTTGATGAGAGCAGCGAGATGTCGAGGATGATCTTAATTTGTAATTGTTGATGCTGATTGAAGGATAAGGACCCTATTCTTTTCCATTGAATGTAATTTTTTTAATATGACGCAACTCTGAATGAAATTGGTGATTTAAATATTTTCTCTTGATCTAAGGTTTCAACACCTCATAGTCCTCAGGAGGCCCACCTGGAGAGCTATGAGAATATTATAGATGTTTTCCATTTCTTTCATATTCTCATGCATGGTTTGTTTTACATAAATTAATTGCTTATTCTTATCATAAATTAAAAACGCATGCTTTCCATGTATTAAATGCTTATGCTTTCTGAGATCAAAATGTTCATGATTCCATATAGATTAAAGTTTGTAAGTTATAGAAAAAAATCTCCACGCTTTCATAGGGTAAAATCTCATGTTTTCTTAGATCAATAATCTTTATGTTGTTTTTTACTTTAACATTAATTAACTTTAAAAAAAACTTAGTACTTTGATAGTTTATATTAAGGAATCTAATTTCCTTTTGAAGTTTCCAATTCATTTCAGTTATGCATAAATATTGAAAGATAATATCCTAGCACATACAGTGTAGAGTACTTTGCAAGCTCACATACCCAGATTGACATATAAATGCAAGTAATTTAAGAGTCAATTAAAATACCCAAAAAATTTTGACATGTAGAATTAGAAAATCATACATGATTTATGGTTTTGTTATGCTTATGTATTCATTGTGAAGTCTAGGCGAAGATAGAGTGTAAGTTTTACTTATTGTTGAGTTACCAAAATCTCTCTAAGAACTCTATGCTATTGTTGAACAATCTTTTTGAGAGCATGTATATTGTATATTGTCTATTTCATTTGTTTGCAAATGTTTTTATTTTCTCTACACATTCCTCTCTCATGGATTATCATATGGAGTGTATTTTACACCTCTACTTACTTTCATTCTTACCATTCAAATAAAGTAAATTGGCTTCGATCTTAGTGGGTCAGTGGGTTAATGGGTTAAAATTATCTTCCTTGTAACTCAAGAAATACCACCAATTCTCTAATATACAACTTGATGATTGAAAATTAAAATTGTGATTCTTTTCCAATTTAATATAAAAAACTACATTATTACTTCTCAAATAACTTTTCAATTAACTAAAATGTCTTCTATTTTTATTTATATACTAACTTATTTCTATTGCCAACAATATTATAAATACACAGTCATAGATATTTGCCAACAATAATATAAATAGTTTTCCATCGATGTTTGACATGAAAAAAATTTAGCCAACAATGTTCCAATTTAATAAAATCAAACTAAAATGTCAAAAACCATAAAGTGAATGTGTTCCCAACATTGCCATTGAACAATATTGCCACTTGGTACTTGGGAGGAGCACATCACACATTTGACGTAGGTGTTAGAGACATTAAAGAAGCTCCAACTACTAGAAAATCTCAAGAAGTGTGAGTTTGCACAACAATATTTGGTGTATCTGGGTTATGTGATAGTTGGAGGAGAATTGAAAATAGATATTGCCAAGATGGAGGCCATCATGAGGAGAGGTTTGCATGGCAGGAAACAAAAATTTGTAGATATAAACCATAACTTCAGCATCCTCATGGTGGCCCTAACCAATAATCTTGGGCTATTTAGAGAAGATGGAAGTTCTAATGTAGAGGTCAGATCAAACGACAGATTATGGGATTAGAAAGAACTAGAGAGGAAGCTTAAGAAAGAACCTAGAAATGATGAACCCAACTAAGAAGAAAGATATCATGGCCACAAATTTGAGTAGTCTATTGGAAAGTAGCTTAGACATGGATGAGAAGATTGTGTGTGCATCGATGCATATGGGGGTGAATTTAAGTAACCTTCAACAATAGGAAAATAAGGAGATGACTAGAATCTTGCATATAAAAATACAAGTCAAAAAGAAGAAAATTAATGCTTTATTTGACTCAAGATTATAGGTGAATCATATAGTAGTAGATTTGGTAAAGACACTATGACTAGATATCCATGACCATCCTAGCCCATAATCCTTGGGAAAGATCAACAAGGAAGAAAATATAAAGTTAAACAAATAGTATGGAATCAAATTTGTTATTAGTGTTGATTTTATTGATGAAGTAGAATTGGATGTAGTTCCACTTAATAAATTATTATTATTATTATCTAATTTTAAGGTCACAGCCAAGCGAGACACCAAATTGGTGTATGAGACCCCTTGTTTGTGGGACAAGAAACCCACCTTCTAGTAGCGATTTGACTGCTAAGTCTACGAAAGCATACATACTCTCCCCCCTCTAGTTTTGAACCTATGACATCTTAGTGGGAATCACACGCTCTTAACCATTAGTCCCACTCAAGCTGTATATATATGTGGAGTTTTATTTGGAGTCCTTATATGTACATGTAAGATAAAATCTTCATATATGGAGCCAATGAATACCACCTCATCAAAGATTAAAAACCCTTCATCATCAATGTGCACAAGGGAAAGTAAAAGATATAAGTGCCAACTAGGCCAAGAGGTTGATCAATTCTATTAAGAAGTATGTTTTGTTATTTTTAAGGAAAATTTGTTTATAGAAGAGTCCATAAGAGCCAAAAGTTGTCATAGGGTGCACTAAGGAACAAAAACATCAATGGGAAGAGTTTCTACAAGCATATAAGGGTGTGTTCCAGGAGCTTAAAAAGATACCACCCACTAGGGAAGTGGAGGACAAGATCCACTTGTTTATGGACTCTATGTTGCCAAATATTTCGCTGTACAAAAAGTTCATTATATAGGCAAATGAGGTGAAAAAGCAATTGCAACAACATAATTGAAATAAGGTGTCATTCTACCAACTAACTCATAATGTAAGTCACCAATAATAATCATAATGTAGGTGATTTGTTTTTAGAATTTATTAATAATTGTTTTGATAAAAACCCAACTTTTAATTGTTTAAACTGTATTTTAAAAAAAATTAGTGAAGATTAATATTTAATTATTTAAATTGTATTTTTAAATATAAAATAAATTCAACATTTTTTTTTAAATATTTAAATTATACCATTTCAATAACTTAAAATTAATTTGTTTTCTAAACAAGAAAATTTATTTCATTCAACTAATATGCTTTGAGAAAAAATACAATTATTTCCTTAAACTAATATGCTCTCAGAAAAAATAATATCACATAGTTTAATATACTAAAATCCATTTATTGAAAGAAGATTAAAATCCATTTATTGAAAGAAGATTACTGCGGCCAAAGATAATATGATGATATACTAAAATCCATTTCTTGAAATAGGATACTGAGGCCAAAAATAATATGACAATCATTTGATATACTGCGATTCATATAAGAAGTTGGCTGTTGACAGTATTTTACATCGACACTTGACAAGCATCGTCTTGACACTGAAAACTTGGTCCCCCACACTTTGGACAATGGGAACCAAACAATATGATAACGATTATATTGCTCATCATGTCACAGCATTCAGTTATTGGTGTTGTCTTAGAAGGTGGTTACAGTACAATGGAAATTTTGATAGTAGAGCTTCGAATTTCTTGGATAATATTTACAACTGGTTTTCTCTCTTTTTATTTAGAAAGAAAAGCATCACAATCTAAGCTTTTCAAGCTGCTATTTTCAATGTTGTTATAGTATCAACACAACTAAGCATTTATTTTATCATAAAATACATATAGTCTGGACATTGATAAAAAAGTAACAACTGCATCCTGTTTATATGCTTATCCTAATAAGTAGTCACTATGATCCAAAGCTGGACAACTCAACAAACATAATAATGCTCTGTATATCATAGTCAAGGGCACTTGAGTTGGTTGCCATGTGTTTTCATGTTGGCATAGCAGGGGCAGAGGTTTTTGTTTCCATATGTACCAGGAGGAACACAGTTGCATTTGGCACAGCATGTACCACAAGCTCTTAAACATCGGTCATGGAGAGATGCTTCTTTGCATCTTCCTCCACATGCTACCTTGCAGTCTTCACCAAACAATTCAAATGAGTACCACAAGTGATGTAAAAAAATGAGCTTTGAGTATATAAGAACTAGGTTGAATTAACAAAGAAAGTTAAAGCAATAACAGCAGCACCAACAAACAAAAGATTACAAAGTTTACAATTGAATTAAAGAAAATAAAAAGTCAACTAACGATATAGAGAATGAGGCTTGCATTTATAAGAACCAGCTTAAATTTAAAAAAAATATTCGAAGGAAGTTGAAGCAATGACAGCAGCAGCAACAAACAAATGATACCCAAGTTAAAATTTGAATTAAAGAAAATTAAATATCAACTGATGAGGTAGAGAATGAGCCTTGCATTCATAAGAACCAGCTTGAACTTAATAAAAATATTCAGAGCAGCAACAAACAAAGGATTACAAAGTAGAACTCTGAATTAATTACAATTAAATATCAACTCATGATGTAGAAAATACGCTTGGCATTCATAAGAAACAGCTTTAATTTACACACAAAAATTCAAAGAAAGTTAAAACAATGACAGTAGCAGCAACGAAAAAAAGCTTATGCTGTCAGTAACAGACAAAAGATACCAAACTTGAAACTTCAAAAAAAAAAAATTAATATCAACTAAAAGTAATTTGATCTTTGGATAGACCAAAACAAGGGGCAGAGATGAACTTCAATTTCAAAAAGCTAAAAGTTAGTTAACAATGAACGAAAATAGTGGGCAATATTGCATCCTGAATTCACAAGAAAAAGTTAAACACCACATGATAATACAGGCTGAACTGATGCTGATTATAAATTTTCTAATATTCCCAAATTTGACGGTCAGGAAAGGGGTTAAACAATTGACACTTGATTGTCAAATTTCAGTATATTTTAAAACTTTACAATAAATATAAAATACTCAATAACACATATAAACTTGAATTAAAAGAAAAAGAAATGTAAACTAAAAAGACACAAAACTATTCTGATTAAAATTCTAATTAATAATACAACACTTTGAGAGCATATACCTATGTTCTGCAGAAGGTTCCTGTTCATCCTGTTTCTTGGCAGCTGGAACCAGGGAAAGGAGAGATCAATTTCATCAGTTCAATATATGTGAAAGTGAAACTTCAATGTTTATTCATGAATATAGATACTTAAACTTCGATGGCAGTACACATATGTACTCACCCCAATTTCTGTTGAAGCTCCAATCTTAGCAGGTTCTACATACATCTGTTTCAACAATTCATCAACTAATTAGAAAACTCTGAAAAACAGGCAAAATATTAATTCCATGAAAGAACACAAACTTATATTGGTGACATGTACACTTAAATGGCAACTCAATAGTTGCAGAAGACGACTTCTTACCTGAAGAATGAGTATCATCATGGTCAGATATAAGACTAATAACCTGCTTAGATAAGACATGGGAGCTGCTGACACCCAAATGGAGTACAAACAGAGTGAGGAATAATTCTTCAATCACAAGACTATAATAAGCTTGCTGTATATGTAGGTCTCCTTCTCTCTATGCAGTGCAATGCAGGGGATGTCCTCAATTTATAGGAAGAAGACAATGCTCACAATGTATAGGAGGTGAGTAATACATATTTATTGTGCTCCTTTCCTTAACTACAGGACTTTATGCAGCTGGCTCTTACCCTAACTCCATTTATTTATTTTCTAGTAGTTGGGTTGGATTTGACTACTACACTAACTTGTTACATGGGAAAGGAGAAAGGGACTTGCAGACTCTGTACGACAACCATGAGATAGAATTTTATAAAGTTTACTGTTTATTGAAGTTGGAACTCTACTGTGTATTGCCACACAACCACTACACTAGATTATCCTTAGAAAGTTCCAAACTCAACAAAACCTTTGCAGTGAAAATCTAATCACTGTGTGTCTTGGGAATGGAGGGTTGATGTCATGTTTTCATTCGAGTTGTGTTTCTTCGGGAATGGAGCCGATCAGGGCTTATGTCAAATCCTAAAGTTGTGTGCCCTGGGAAGGAGCCGCTCGGGTTTGATGTCAAGTTTTCATTTGAGTTGGTGCCGAACTAATCCTAGTTTCGGTATGACGGTGGTCTTAAAAGCAATCTCTTCAATGAACATATTAGGATCCCAACATCCGTGACGGACACGTAAAGTGGCTTCCAGCCTTCCACTCTGCAGCCGGCTGATAGCGTTAGCGTTTGTCGTAGAATATACAAATAAAATATACAAAGGAAGATAATAAAAATTGCGTTATAATCATAATCGCATCAAAATCGATCTTCTACCTGACATTAAAATCAATTTTGTACTGGGTAGATCTTAATTTATATGAGGCAGATCTATTATTAAGGGGATGAATTTTTTGTCGGCTTAACGGAGCGTGACTTTGAAAACTCTGGATAGTGTAGAGAAAATTGAACTATCTTTTTAATAACAAAAATTGAAATGTGAACTCTCACAAGAAGATAATAAAAATTGTGTTATAATTATAAGCACATCAAAATCAATTAATTTGTATTAGGTGGATCTATCCAAAGGGATCACTTTATGTAGGCTCCAAAGAGTGTGACCCCGAGGGCTCATGAGAATGTCAAGAAAATTAAACAGTGACCTCTCAATAACAAGGTTGCTTTAACAAGTGAGTCTTGACTAATTGAGCTAACCCTATAGGTCATCTTAATCAAATTTTGCAAACTTATTCACATGTATTTCAAGAACCAAGAACACTTGGTCTACAACAGACAATTAATCATACAATCAATCTTCTTATTATAGTATCAATTTTGTATTGCTCTTCAAAACTACAAAGTGATTAAATTAGAAGGAAAATTGAAAAATTGTTAAGTAAAAGTTTCATTAATCGGAACAATTCTCCATGTGCATCACCAATTTGGTTCATGCATAAGAAAATGGAATTTGATGTTTTTTGTATTGTTTGTAGGGAATTAAGTAAAATCACCACAAAAAATAGATATCCACTTCCTCAAATCGATGGTTTTCTTGATAAGCTTCAAGGTGCTTGATTTTTCACCAAAATTGATCTAAAAGGTTGATATCATCAAGTTAGAGTTTAAACAATGGATACTTGGAAGACAACTTTCAAAACAAAGGTGGGTCTCTTGAATGGCTTGTGATGCCTTTTAGGCTCACCAATGCCTCTACTTCAATTATGAGATTAATGAATGATGTATTTAGAGATTTTTTTGACAAGTTTGATATCAATTGTCCTAAGTCCACCATTTGTTGCCTAGGCCTAATGGGGTCTTGGAATTTCCTAAAGTGGGCGGATTCCCTAATTAAAATTTGCATAAATTAGAATAGTGATTTTTTCATGTAAATACAAGCATCCTAGTTCTAGAAGGAATTTGAGTTTGTTAGAGGACTTAGCCTTCTTGGCCATGTGGCACATTGTAAAAGAGACAAGTAATTAAGGTGAGATATTTTATAATTTCTATAAGAGGGAGACATGTAGATTTATGAGAGGATTTTTAATTACAACTTCCATGATGTAATTTAGATATTTTGATTAGTTAAAGGCTAGAGAGGAGAGGAATACAGAACAAGGAGGTAATACTCAAGAGAGGCTAAGGACTAATAGAAGTCTGAGAGAGGATAAGCGGACCAATTATGGTGAAATTAGGCTAGACATGTATAGATCCTCTACTAATAGAAATTTTAGGAGATTATCCTCCTTTTTGTGTTTGATCTCTTTGTGTTGAAGTTGATAAGTTATCCCCTATGAATATTACAAATGTGTAATTGTGACTTTTAGGTTAGTGTGTATTTAGAATTTTCTGTATAGACAATCGAGCCCTCGAAGGCAAGCAAAGGTATATATGTTACATGTGCAATTGTGTATAACCAGGTCAAATTTCACAGTCGTAACAAGAATTAAGTGGCCAAGAGAGTTGAGATGTAAGAGAGGAGGGCTCTACCTATGCATGGAACAACCTGTGTATAGAATAATCCAGAGCATATCTAGGAGTAATCACCAAAAGTGGAGTTATGCCAAGAAAAGGTAGAGCAAGGCAAGAGTTCCATGCTAAAGTCCCCAAATCGAAAACCATAATTGTTTTTATTGAGGGTGGGTTTTGGTTTCAAACCCCCCACTTGTTAACTCATAGTAGAGCATGGGAAGGGGGGGGGGGGGGGAGGCAGGCTACATGAACCAAGGCTATCAATTGAACCCCATGATGATGATGTTGTCTTGAATTAGTGCCCTAATTAAGAATGGTTGCACGATGAGAGTTTCAATACTTGACCCCCGTGTTAACCCACGGTAGATGAGGGGGGCTCAAGATGAATTAAGGTCATTGATCAAGTAGTGCCTATGATTGCATCGTCAAAACAAGGCCAATTATTAATAGGGGTCGATTCAATAGTGGTGGGTAGTCCCCTCAACTTACGGCCTTGACAAATGGTCAGTTACATGACAATTGTCGCCACCATTCTACCACCACTGCCCAATTGGGAAAACATAACAAAACAACAATGTCAATGAGCGGTGGGAAGTCTTGTTGCTTAATAGGCCCAAAAAACATATATATTCCCAATGGATTTCTAGTTCTGTCTCAGCCTTAGGATCTTAGGGATGTATGGAACTTCATTGGTGCTTCAAGGTAAAACATTGATCTAATAGCCACTTCTCAATAACCACCAAGTCACGTGGAGTATAGCTCTGAAGGCCGAGAACACAGTGAAAGCTTGGAGGAACCTTGGATGAAGGGAGAAAGACTAAGGTGGCATCTCATAAAGTGGTATCAGAGGAAGGTTAAGTACAACCTTAAGGACCTACGACTCACAAAAAATCGATCCAAACTCCAAGAAGGAGAGTAGGACACCCTAGACGTAATCAATCCTTGGTATGAGAGCATAGGGGCACTCTTTTGGAAGAGAAGTAGATTAACATAGAGTTAAAATACTTATATTACAAAGAACTATTGGCAATAGTTGAAGGAGATCAATGCAAGAGATTAGTATTGCAGAAGACATCAACAAAAGGTTAGACCATTAAAAGAGTTGCAAAGGTAACATATTTATTTTGTTTGATAATAAATCTGAATATGTGTTGACATGTGAAAGTAAGGAGTTATGGAGGTTTGATAAGGAAATAAAGCACAAAGGATATGGTACAAAGGAGTGGACAATTCCAACCATGGACCAAAGTTGGAGAAATTTGTTGATGATATTTGAAGACTGATAGCAGAAGAATATCACAATAGTATGAAGTAAATAATTTAGGATTTCTTAGATACATTGATATACTAATATTTGATAGGTAACATGGTATTTATGTTTCTAGTTTACTTGGATAATGAAATTGTTGATTACAGGTAGTAGAAAAAGAAAGGAGAATAGTGACAAAGGACCCTTGTAGTGAAGAAGATGTGATATAGAGGCAGTTCTAGTTGAAGTTGGAGGTGAAGACAACATAATAAATTCTCAAGAGGGAATGATTAGAGTGAAAATTTCTAGAAGAGAAGAGGAAGTTTGAGAGGTTCTATAGGAGAGAAACTATGATACCAAAAGACCAAGTTAAGAGGAGAGAAGCTTGGTGAGGTGTCTTGTAGAAAGGTAGAAAATACTTGTTAGTGCAGAGGCTTTTTTGCAACTCATAGTTGAGCATGGAAAAGCTCATAGAAGGGGGAAGAGATGAATATGAATAATCATTCTAGGGGTTCAAGAAAATCCACAAAAAGATGAGTAATGAGGAATTTGAGAGAGAAATAACTAAATTTAAGGCACAACTTAGTGTACTAATGGATTTGTCTAGGAAAGTAATGATGAACAAAGATATCATTGGATATGAAGGAAGAAGATGGTGATTTGCCCTATGTTGCAAGGGAAGATGATGTTGCCAATTTGATTATTTTGTTGAAGAAAGGAGAACCAAAAGTAGCTAAGAATGAAGAAAAGGAATTTCACTATTGTGAACCATTGTAAGGACCACTCCTTGGAGAGGATAATGATGAGGATGAATATGTGAGATTTCATGATATTCTCATGAAATGTTAGGAAAATTTAGATCAACATCATGAGATGACGCCATAAGCATCAATCAGGAATCAAGAGTCTCATGGTTTTAAAACTAATCACTTGTGTATTTATGCAGGCTATGAAGATCATGAAGATCGATGATTGATGAAAGCTATCACAAAGGAGGAGAAAAATGTAGAATTGTCTCTAAGAGACAGAGACAAGAAAAATTCAACAAATGGGGTGAAAGACAGTAGCCTTGTGATAGAAAAAGAGAATGTAATTCCTTATGTAATGCCTAAGGTTGAAAAAGGGTATTCGAGAAAGGAAATTGAAAATATTAAGGTAATGGATTTACCTTTAGTAGATCAAATTTTTTTGAATGAATGTGAAGGTACTCTAACGAGTAAGGAGAAAAACATTGTATCTGAAGACAACATTAGAGATTTGTAAGAGAATGAGGTAGATGAATACTACACCAAAATCGCAGACCCAATTGATGAATATGATAAGCTCAAGGGAGCATTGACTAAGTATAAGGATTTTGCAACTAAGGAGCAAAAATTTAATTGGAGGAAGATCTAGCAGCAGGTGGATTCATATGATGGGATTGTGAAGCAACTATATTGCTTATTGAAGTATGACGAAAAATATCTTGAAAGACACTAGGGATATTGACAATGAAAACCAAAAAGATGCATAAAGTGAAATATAAGTTCAAGCAGATAAAGGAAGACACAAAGATGAAGATTTTTCTTTTGTGAAGTGGCAATGGAATTGTAGCAAAAATGTTTTGGAAAATGTCATGATAGAAAACAAATATCCTCTGGAAAGTCAAGATGGTGGAAGGCATGATGGGGATGAAATCTAGAAGAGAAAATAAGATTTCAAAGTTGATAAGGAGGTCTATTCTTTTTTAAGTTACAACAAGCAAGAAAACATCAAAAGAGAGGGGAACATATGTCAACCTCCTAAAGAAAGGGAAGAGACATCATTAGATGAGCCAATAAAATCATCCAGAGGTAGATTAAAGGTAGAAGAAATTCAAGGAATAAAATCTGAAGGGAAAGGCCACTAGATGATTTCAAAATTGAGAGAAGAAATTGAAGGCATGAAGAGAATTGGGGATACTGTAGTATACAAAGTCCTGAAATGGGATATGAAAACCTGTAGTGATGGATGTATGAATCTTTCCAAAGAAGGGATGACAATTCAGGCTCATGACAATGATGGGGCAAACAATCAATGGTTTATCATCAAGGAAGGATTTTTAGAAAAGGAACATGTAGACCCATGAATTGAAAATTTTGGTAAGATGGGAGTGAAAGGTGAGTTTTTCCAAGGTTCTGTAATCAATGCAGATAGAGTTTCTCTAAAATGGATTTTGGACAGCATATGGAAAAGTATGAGTAAGTGGCAAAGGAAGAGGATCTTAGGGAAAATTTTAAAGATGAAAAATTATCTTAAATTTTAGAAACCTTAGCAAATCTTACTAGTCCCTAATATGAAAACTATAAAATATTTAGAGATATCTCAACAAAAATATTCAAATTTCTAATGATTTTACATAAAGTGTCTATAAAATTTTGGCAATTTTTAAGGTAAAATAATTGTATAATATAAAATTTGGGAGAATAATTTTTAGAAGAAATGGAACTTAATGAATCTTTTTTAGGAAAAAGCATGGAAAATTAGCCCACCTATGAATATTAGCCCCTAAATTTTTTTGTTGCATAGTGAAAGCCAAGTTAGGGAAAAAAAACCTTTGCTTATGGATAATGATAGCAGAATGGGAGTAGTTATGACCAAGGAGGAGGTCATGATATTGAAAGATCGAGATTTGTAGGCTTATGGGTATGAAGTCACCATGAAAAAAATGAGTAAATAGTTGTATGTATTAACAACCTTTGGACATAAACAAATTTGAAGTAGATGGTGCTAGTATTCATCTTTATGATAAAGAATGGATTTCAAAACCAAAGCCTTTTATACACTATAATTGTTTTATGTGTAGAGGAAGTCAGAGACATAGAACATGCATGGAGAAGGCAGAAAAGTGCCCTAAACATCTTTGGAGAGATGTTTGGTGATGGAAAATGGAAATTGAGAGCTAGTGAAAACAAAGAAATGGCAAGTGAGGCCACCAATATTTTGAGTTTTGAAATAGAGATACAATTGAGAAATGATAATAACTTGTATTAGCCAAGGGACACGCTGGACATTGAAGAATTTCTTGGGGAGAAACATAATGCAATGAGGAATATAAGTAGCAACAATAATTGTTTGACTGCAAGACGATACATTAACAAGGTGACTGGAGCATTGCAAATTAAAGTATGGAATCTTGGAAAATTGAGGCAAGCACCAAAAAATCAATAACTATAATAAGTAAAGGGGATAAATTTCATGAGGAAGATCAACATTATAACAAAATTTGTTGAATATGTTGACACTAGCAAGGCAAGTGGACATCAATGAACCAAAATTTGGAATCCTAGAAGATGTCAAGAAGAAACAACAACAAAACCAAAAAAAAATCAAGCATGTGGACAACAACAAAACCACAAAGCAGTAAAGCATGTGGACAAAAACCGAAATCAAGTTTGGAATCTAAGAGGACTTCAATAGAAACACATGACTAGGATGTCATGAACATTTTCTGCCTTGGGAGTTTGATGCAGGAGCAATAAACCCAAGTCCTCCATTGTTTCCTAGGCCTAAATGAGTCTTGGAATTTCCTAAAGGAACCATGATTCCCCAATTAAAATTTGTATAAATTATAATAACATTTTTTTCATATAAATACAAGTGTCCTATTTCTATAAGGAATTTGAATTTGTTAGAGAGGCCAGTTTTCTTATCCATATGGCACATTGTAAACGAGACAAGTAATTAGGTTAAGATATTTTGTAATTTATAGAAGAGGGAAATATGTAGAATTACGAGAGGATTATTAGTTACAACCTCTATGATGTAATATAGATATTTTGATTAGTTAAATGTTAGAGAGGAGAGGAATAGAGAATAGGGAGGAGATAGATGAGAGAGACTAAGAACCAAGAGCAGTATAAGAGAGAGTTAACAGGCCAATTATGGTGTAATCAAGCCAAATATTTATAGATCCTGTATTAATAGAAATTGTAATAAACTACCCTCCATTTTTGTTTGATATCTATGCATTGGAGTTAATAAGTTATCACATGCAAATTCTAAGCCTATGTAATTGTGACTTTTGTGTTGTTGTGTATTCAATATTATGTGTATATACAATCAAGTTGTCGAAGGCAGGCAAAGGTATGCATGTTAAATGTACATTTGTGTTTAACTAGGTCTACTTTCATGGTCATAAGGGGATTTAAATTGGACGAATGAGTTGGGATGTAAGAGAGGAGGGCTCTGCCCATGCGTGTAACAAGTTATGTATAGAATAAGCCAGAGAACATTGAGGAGAAATTTCTACAGTGGAGTTAGGAAAAGAAAAAGAGGAGAAAGGCAAGGGGTTCCATGCCAAAGGCCCAACACTGTAAGTTAAAGTGGTATTTATTGAGGGAGGATTTCAATTTTTGACCCCACCTTCTTTAACTTACAACAGACTACGGGGGCCTAAAGGTAAACCAAGGTTGTTGATAGAACCCCACAATGATTATATCATCCTAAAGTAGCACATCAATTACAAAGGGTCCTGTAGAAGGAGTTTTAATATTGGAGCCCACCAACCTAGGGTAAAGCTATGGGGACCCAAAATGAATTAAGGTTTTTGATCAAGTAGCACTCGTGATCACATCATTAAAAGAAGGACGACTATTAACATAGTCTGATCAAATAGCAGTGGACAGTCTCATTAGTTGATGATGTTAAAGTACACAAATATTTTTGTCACTACTCTACCACCACTACCCAATTGGGAAAACACAACACAATAACAACACTGACAAGCAAACGGGTGGTCTCTTTTCTTAACAAACCCAACAAATAGAAATATTCCTTAATGATTTCCAATTCCATCTCGACCTTAGGGTCTCGGGAATATATGGAACTCCATTGTTGGTCCAAGGTAAAACATCAATCCAATAACCACTTCCTGATAAGCTCTAATTCACATTGATTGAACATAGTGAGATCTTGGAGGAACATTGGTGAAGGGAGAAAGACAGAGGCAACATCCCATAAAGTGGTATAAGACGAAGATTGAGCACAACCCTGAGGACCTACAGCCCACTAAAAATTGATCCAAAGCCTAGAAAGGAGAGTATAACACCCTTTGCATCATCACTTGTATTTTCTAAGTCTTGGAAGACTCATCTCAAACATTTACAACAGGCTTTGAAGCTTCCCCAACAAAGTCAACTTTATGCAAATGTTTCCAAGTTTTCTTTTGTACAAAATTCAATATCTTATCTTGGATCCATCATTGATGCACTTGGAGTCCATGTGGATCCTCTGAAATTTGAAGTACATCACAAATGACCCCCTTCTTGAAATTCGATAGAGTTAATGAGTCTTCTTGGGCTTTCCAAGTTGTATTGCAATTTTATTTATGGATTTGAAAAGATTGCTTTTCTTCTGCATCAATTAATTAGGAATAGTGTTGTTTTCAAATGGAAATAAGAAAATTCTAAGGATTTTACTCAATTGAAAGATAAGTTTTGTTCCACACTAGTGCTTGTACTTCCATATCTCTCAAAGAACTTTGAGATAGAGAGATATGCTTCACAATTTTCATTTGGAGCAATTTTGATGCAAAATGTTCATCCAATGGCTTATTATTTAGAGACATTTTTAGAGGCCAAGAGAAACTAATCCACATACAATAAAGAATTATATTATTTGGATCAAGCTATCAAATATTGGAGACACTATCTGATGGGTAAAGAATAGGGTCTACATTGATCATTTACCTTTTAGGTTTCTTCAATCCAAAAACAAGATTGAACAAGCTTGGCATATGAAGTCGTCATCATATCTACAAAATTTCATTTGTTTATCAAATACAAAAATGGTAGTTCAAATAAAGTGGTTAATTGCTTGAGCATAACTACATTCATTTCATGCTTTACAAGTCCTTACTATTTCATACTCTAGATTTCAAGCTTGGGATGCAAAATATCCAATGATCTAGATTTTGGACATATTTACAAAAGTATTCAACATCTAAATTCATCGAATTTAGTTCCTTTACAAGATTTTCATATCAAAGAATGATTGTTGTATAAGTTTGATGTTATGTGTACCATGTGATCACTGCCAAGCTCTACTAAAAGAAACAATTTTTATTCTCTATGGAGGTCATTTAAGACAGTAGAAGACTCTTCATCATGTTCAATAGTTCTTCTACTAGCCTCACATGCAACAATATGTTCGTCATTTATTAATGCAATGTGCAATGTGTTCTAAATCTAAACCAACTAAAAAAAACTTGTGCTGAGTTGTCCTTTGCCCATTCCTTCCCATTGTTGGGAAAGTATTTCTCTTGATCTTGTTAATGATTTTCCCATGATTATTCATCATCATGATCGCATATTTGTGATTTTTAATAGATTCAGTACAATGCCTAAGTTTATTGGTTATCATAAACTGTTTATTGTTGTGATTTAGTCCAATTGTTCTTCGACTTTGTTTGGTGTTCCTTTGATCTTCCCACCAATATGGTGTGTGATTGTGATGGATGTTTTGTGGTTCATTTCTAGCATTCATTGTCGAAAATATTAGGAACTTCTCTCATTTTTTCCACCACCTTTCATCCTCAAACTAATGGTCAAATTAAATTAGCTAAGCATACTTTGGTACAAAGTCATAGAATCTATCTTCATTATTCTCCATCCAAAGGAGATTTGGGTCTTACCCATATTGAGCTTGCATATAATCAAGTAGTTCACTATTCCTATTGTCATTCTCATTTTGAAAATTTCCTTGGTTTCTAACCTTTGGTTCGAGATGAATTTCCATGGCCTTTACCTCTTCCAACTACTTCTCATATTTAAAAAAAGAAAAATATAGGCACAAAGTTTTGTTCAACACTTGCAATCTCCTCAATCCAAAATCATTGAGATTACTTAGAATGATTAAGGAAAATAAAAGCAACAAATGGAATAACATCACGTTCCTCATTGTTTCAAAGTTACTGATAATGAATGGTTACATTTGGAAAAGATGAGGTAAAGAAAATAGTAAGGTCAGACCCATCTGGTATGGCCCCTACTCAATCATCAAGCAAGTGTCCAAAAATGCTTTCCATCTTGATATTCCAACTCATTTGGGAATCCATGACGTCATTGATGTTGATTTCCTCAAACCATATAATGAGTCAACATTAAAGACAAAGGTCTTGACCAATCATCCTACAAAAAATATTCTTGATTTTCAGCGTTTGCCTGATGTAGACTAGCCTTTTGACCATAAGACTCACCTAACTTATCATGGATCTACTACATCATACTTTGTTGGTAAAAAGGCCAATATCACATCATGCTCATTTTCCTTCTCTTTTGAAATCATTGGAGACCAATGCTTCTTAGTTTGGGAGGAATCATAAGGAATAAATAACATAGTTTATATTTTTAGCATTATATGTTATTACATTTTTCATTAATATTGTAATAGGAAACTAATTTTGTGTAAGAGTTATATAAAATTATAGTTTACTAGTATTGAGGAATAGTAGAGATCTTCATGGACTAATTATGATAATATTTTGGGCTACTTCATGGGCATGGTTGATATCTTTCCTCAACCTGTTCCTTATTTTGGTTCACAGATCCTATTTTATTGGATCTAAGGAGTCTTCCTCTCATCAATTTGTTGAGGTAGTTTCATTTTCTCAAAGCTATATAAGCTATTTCATTATTCAATAAAAATTAGTCAAAGATCAATACTCCTACACTTATTTTATGTGTAGAACTTTTCTTGAGTGGGTTATCCACACCAATATCTTTGTTTGGATAAAATCAAAAGAACAAAGTAAATGGAAATGGGTTTGTGTCTAAGATCCATGTTTATGTTCATGTAATTTGGATAGGGAAAACATGAGAATAATTGCGATTCTTATGACACCATTTCAAAATAAGAGAGGAATCATTGATAATTCATCATACCATCTCAAAACAATGCACAATGCCATCTATCCCAAACATGATGCATCTCCTCTCTTTTTATTTCTAGCATTTATGAGGGTGATAATTGTGTGTTCTTATGTTTTCTTTATGAATGATTTAAAGGTTTTTAAATAGTGTTGGTGTCAATTTATACTTATATCTTTTGTTTTAACTGGTGGGAGGTAAAGCAATTTGTAGTAATAGTGATAACTATGTTCAAGGAATTTTGCTCAAATTAAAGAAACACGAGTAATCAATGACCATTTGCTTGACAACAACATCATGAGCTTGAATAAGAGGGTTATCCACAATTAAAAAATCAATGTTGTAGCAACGTTTCTCC
The DNA here is from genome assembly GCA_000404065.3 of Pinus taeda. Classification (NCBI taxonomy): domain Eukaryota; kingdom Viridiplantae; phylum Streptophyta; class Pinopsida; order Pinales; family Pinaceae; genus Pinus; species Pinus taeda. The sequence continues at coordinate 3,773 of APFE030924090.1, read as the reverse complement.
AATTATGTTTTGATGGTTTTTGACATGTAGAATTGGAAAATCATACATGGTTTATGATTTTGTTATGCTTGTTTATACAGTGCTAAGGCTAGGGGAAAATAAAGTGTAAGTTTTACTTATTGTTAAGCTACCAAAATCTCTCAAAGAACTCTATGCTACTACTAAACAATCTTATTGAGAGAATATATATTGTATTGTAACCATTTAGTTGTTGAATAATACATTGAGTGTGCTTTAGAGTATGGGTTTTTTTCTCCTAAAAAGGGTTTCCAAAAAAGATCATGTTGTTAATGGTCTTTTGTCTATTTTGTTTGTTTGCCACTAATTGTTTTCTCTACACATTCCTCTCTCATGGATTATTGTAGTAAGTGTATTTTTCACCTCTACTTACTTTCATTCTTTTTTTTTTTTTTTTTTTTTCAGAAGAAAAAGCGATATAAATTATATTAAGACAATATAAGAAGCCAGATAAGGTACATAAGGTACAAAAAGTAGCAGCTTGTGAGGCCTCAAAAGAAAGACAAACCCAGCAGTCAGAAAATTACAGATATACTAATTCAGAGATATGCAAGAGAACACCGAACACATATGACCATATAACAAAAAGACTGTGAGGAACTAGTCACAGATTCAAGGCAGAATGCACAAAATCGCAGAGCTGCAAACCTGTAGTAGGCTGAAAATGAATCTGAAAAAGCCCAGGCAGAAAAAACACAAGGTCCATAATACATTCCAAAAACTTATTTAGGCATCTTTCTTGGGACCGAATCATAGAGAGCAGAGATATTATGCAGGATAGACTTGTAAGGGAGCTTCAATTCTTTGAATGTCTTGTAATTCCTCCATTTCCGTGCACACCATAACATGATGATAAGGAGGATGCATGTAGACTCCTCTTGCATTCCCCACCACTCGAACGCTGCATGGATAGAAATAAAAACCAAGTGAGGAAAACCAAAAGAGATGGCTAAGTCATACCAGATTTGTTGGGAAGCCTTGCAATGAAAGAACATATGAAGATTTGTCTCCTCATCAACTTCACACATCGAGCACCTACTTGGGCCATGCCAGCTCCTCTTCCTCAAGTTATCCCAAGTCAAGTTTTTATTGTTATAAACTAACCATGAGAAAAGAATCATTTTAAGAGGGCACCCCACTTTCCAGAAAGCCATCGGAAATTTTGATCTTGAAGACGTGGCCTTTGCAGCTACAAGATCAGAATAAATATCTTTAACTTGAGCTGTCATATGAGATTTTGAAAGAGACCATGTTAAGTGATCTTTTACTTTCATTCTTACCATTCAAATAAAGTAAATTGGCTTCAATATTAGTGGGTTAGTGGGTGAGAACTATATTTTGTGTAACTAAAAAAAGACCACCAATTCTCTAATAGACATCTAAATGATTGAAAATTAAAATTGTGATTCTTTTCCAATTTAATAGAAAAAGCTACATTATTACTTGTCAAACAACTTTTCCATTAAATAAAATGTCCTATGTTTTTATTCTATTTTTCTTGATATACTAAATAACTTATTTGCAATGACAACAATATTATAAATACCTAGTAATAGATATTTTCCAACAATAATATAAATAGTTTGACATCAATGATTGACATGAAAAAAATTGAGCCAACAATGTTCCAATATAATAAAATCAAACTAAAATGTCAAAAACCATAAGGTGAAGGTGTCCCCAACACTACTACATGGGAGGAGCACATAAAACATTTAATGTAGGTGCTAGAGACATTAAATAGTGAAATAGGGTGTCATTCTACGAACTAACTCATAATGTAGGTCACTCATAATCATCATAATATGTGTTATCTTTTTTAAGCATTTATTAACAAATTTTTTGGTGAAAACTCCATGTTTAATTGTTTAAATTTTATTTTTGATTTTTTTGGTAATAGATTAATATTTTGTTGTTTAAGTTGTACTTTTAAATGTAAATATAAATTCAACATATTTTTTTTTTTAAAAATTTTAAATTTACTAAAATTTTAAACACTTAAAATTAAATTTCTTCTATAAAAAAAAAAAAAAAAAATCTATAAACAAAAAAAATTATTTCATTAGTCCACATGGGGTAGCTCAAGCGGCAAGGGCCGTGAAATGAAGTCTCACTGAATCGGGAAGTCTTGGGTCCAAATCTTGGGCTACCCTTCCCCGTTGAGGGTCTTAATGGACATGTAAATTGGAGAGTCCCACCCCAGTTACAAAAAAAAATATATATATATATTATATATATATATTTCATTAAATTAATGTGCTCTCAGAAAAACAATATCACATTATTTAATATACGAAATTCCATCTCTTGAAATAAGGCTACTGAGGCAAAAAAAATGACATAATTTGATATACTTATCTTCAAGTAAAAATATATCTATTGACAATATTTTACATTGACTCTTGACAAGCATCATTGACGTCGTCTTGACACTGAAAAGTTTGTCCCCCACACTTTGGGCAATGGGACCCAAACAATAAGATCACGACTATATTGCTCATCATGTCACAACATTGAATACTTGGTGTTTACTAGGAGAGTGGTTACAGTACAATGGAAATTTTGATACTAGAGTGTGCAAATATTCAAATTTCTTGGATAATATTTGCAAGTGGCTTTCTCTCTTTTTATTTACAAAGAAAAGCATCGCAGCCTAAGATTTTTGAGCTTCTATTTTCCATATTGTTATAGTATCAGCACAAATAAGAATTTATTTTATCATAAAATACATATAGTATGTACATCGGTAAAAAAGGTAGCAACTAAGTCCAGTTTATATGCTTATTAGTAAAGTTGGACAACACAACAAGTATAATAATGCTATGTATATCATAACCAATGGAACTTGAGTTTTCTACCATGTGTTTTCATGTTTGCATATCAGGGGCAAACGTTTTAGTTTCCATATGTACAAGGAGGAACACAGTTGCATTTGGCACAGTGCTTGACCTACGAGAAATTCCAGAATACCAAATATGTGAAGAAATACAACCCAAAACACAGAACAAAATGAGAAAAACAACAAGTATTTTATTACTCAGAGATGAAAGCAATGTTCACTTGCCTCTTCAAGGGGGAAACCTCCAGCAGAGCAAATCTCGATTACAAAATAAGACTTGATATTTCTCAATGGGAGTCTCAATCCTTTATATAGGATTCATACATACAATACCATGGGTCATTACCATGGTTCACTCAATACCATCTATCTAATACCATGGCCCATTTGCAACTAAATGTGGTCCCTTTCTTAAATGCGGGTCAACCACTTACAATTATTAATACGGGATTTATTGACTTTTTAACTAACTATAACTATGACTCGACCCTATTACATAAATTAAGGGGTTAGGTTTGGACCCTTACATGCCATCCCCCATCAAAATCAGCCTTTTCCTCAAGGTTGAAGCTGTGGAAAGTGCTGAAGAATAGTCGTTGATTCCCAGGTTGCATCATCTATAGAGGTGTCTTTCCCCTTGATGAGGACTTCCTCGATCGTGCGGCCATGTAGATGACGTTCTCGCATATTGAGGACCTGTTCAGGTTGGAGCCATAGTGATCCTTCTTCATCCATTTTAGGTAGACTGGTTTGAATTCTGCAATTGTTCCCCACCACTTTCTTGAGGCATGATACATGGAAGACTGAATGGATTTTTGAAGTTCGTGGCAAGGCTAGCTTGTAGGCTACAACTCCAATGCACTAAAGTATTTGATAAGGTTCGTTGCATTTTGGAGCTAATTTTTGGCAGCCCTTT
>APFE030924084.1:0-12510 GCA_000404065.3 Pinus taeda | reverse complement strand
ATCAAATAGATATGAAGACTATAAAAGCCTTAATCCATAAGCTTCCATCGGTTATTGTTGCTGACCTCTGGTGCAGCAAGTCTTGCAGCGGCCCTTGTGACACTATTCCCGTCGTTCCAAACTCTTGATTCTCCTGCCCTGGCAACCATCTCTCCAAATTTTACTCCTCAGGTATTGAAGTCCACGGTAACCTCCTCTCAATATCCCCAGTTTTTCCCTCCTTCCTCGCCGCCCTCTTGTTATCGCTCCCTTTTCTACTCTTCACCAACCACTCCCGATCAGTTAGGGCCTAGCCCTGCTAGACCAATCATTGATGTCCCTCTGTCCCCATAGCATTGCCACTATTGGACTGTTTCCTTTGGCTAATCGGTTTTCTGCCATTTGCCATCTTCTCATGCTCCCATTCTAAAATTGGCAAGGTGTGCAGAAAATATATTTTCTTCCATGTGCTTGAATACCTGCAAAAAAATATGTTTGTGACCTTCCTTCCTTCTCTCCAAGCGTCTGAGTGTAGTTCTTCCACAAAATCATCTCTCCTCATACTTTGTGTATCCATTGTTTATGGTCAATGTTTGTTTTTCATAATCTAGGGTTCAATTAATTTGGAGAGTATTGATTAGGTCCATGGAATATACTCATACGAGCTCTCCCCTAAGTTATGGTAACACAACTTCACCCATATAGGGTGATGTCCATACGAACAATTATAAACAAAACAACTTTAGAACACATCACTTGTTACCCTCATATCTTTAATGACATAACTATCCCAAGCTATAATCATGTGCTTATTCAAAACAAAAGTACCTTTATTATTTTCAATATACAAAGGTGACCAAGGAAATATTTACAATAACCATACAGGTGCAAGGGACCAAGTCAATTGAAACCATCGATGTACTTTGCAACATGACTGGGGTTGTTATAGTGTTGGTACGTCATAACCCTTAGGTGCATTCACTCTATATATCCAAAATATGAGCCCTTTATTTCAATTTTATGCCTAACTAGCCTTCTAGAAGCATCCACTAAAATATCAATAAAACTAATGGGCCCACCTAGAAATATAATAAAATATCTCGGACCAACATATCTAACTCCTTAACATACGACCACTATGGGGGTAATAGTTACTTAAACGAGTTCCAAAAGGTGCCATTAAAACTTAGATCCAAAATTACACCACATAAATTGCCATTAAGCAAGATTATACATCCTAACATCCCCTCGTCAATATTGACTAGGAGCACCTTGCAAAATACATATATATATGTATCAAAATAAGATGAAGAAGTTGACATAACATCACATCAAATCCTCAATTTATGTAAATTTCCTTCATTCCAAGCATAGATCTCAACTTCACAAACTATGTCTTTGTAAAACATTCGATGAAAATGTAGTAATCTATACTAAATTTATTCACATGTATTAAACTCCAACTCAACAATGCCATCAAACACAAGATCTTTGATGTAGTCAACCTCTAGCTTTAGAGAAAATAAATTGATTCTTTGCGAGGTCACGACTAATTTTTGTAGCCTTCCGTTCAACAAGTCCATGCTCATACAAAACGTCCATGATCTACATTCTTTCCTTATTTTTAGATCTGGTATACTCAGAAGTACCGGATGCATAACCTCAATATTATTTTAGGCCTTCCTACTTACCCCTAAAATTGTATGTGCAATTTGGACATTCCTGCCAGCAGTACAATGATGAAGATGTGTATACCTCTGACCTAGGTGTTTCATCTCTATGGATGGTTCTTATTTCAACCTAGGAGGTAGTATAAAAGATCTGATTGCTCATTCCTATTGAGAGAAATTTCAAAATATTCATTCAAAGAAGGAAATATTTCTTGCTCAACAATAGAAGGGCAAAGAACTCCCCATCATTAAAAGGTCAATGTGAGAAAGCTCTAGCAGCTAAGCAAAGATGATTGATGAAATGCACAGCATCTTGTTCTCATGAACAACAGATGTAGGAGAACCCAAAACCATAGGTAATGTGCTTTAGTTTTCTGTTTCAGAGGTCAGATCAACACTATACAGTTTCCAACGTTAACTTGACATCCACAGAGGTATGTGAAGTACGAGGAAATGGATCAATTGACTAAGTCAATGTGTGATCTGGTGAATACATTGGTAATGGCAAAAAGTATGAGTTGATTATCCAGATAATTAGAGCACTCTATTGTTGTTTGCATCAGTAATGAATGACCTTGTTTTCAGGAAACAAAATCAATGCATGTGTTGCTCAAATCAGATCAGAATGAAGCATATCCCCAGCACTAAGGCTTTATTTTCACTTGGCATGCTGCATCAGTAATGAATGGCCTGTTTTCAGGAAACAAAATCAATGCATGTGTTGCTGAAATCAGATCAGAATGAAGCATGTCCCAAGCACTAAGGCATTTATTCCACTTGGCATGCTAGGCACTTCCCTACTGCTCATATTGCTAATCTCACCTTGCTCATGTAGAATCTTGTTCTCTAGAAAGTAGTGGTGGCACACATCAAAAACTTATATTCAGTCTTGTTTAGCAGCAGAAAGGGTGTCCCCAATTTAGTTATTTTTGGGCTTGACGAGGCACCATGTGAAAAATGAAAGTTTGGAAACTATATTTGACCCTTTTCGTGATGTACTTGCAGCAGCAATAAGATAAATTCCTCAGCAGACTCGAGACAGAACTACCAATAGCAGTAAACTTTGTTGTGGGGCTTTTGGTGGAACCGTGCTCAACGCCAGTTCATATTTGAGAAGGTTTCAGCCACAAGGAAAAATTAAAATATAGGGATTTCAGCAGTCAAAGAATTTTAGCCCAAGCAAAGCCATGGACAAGGATAACTCCTTTCAGAAGATGGTGTTTGGCTTAAATTAATGCATACACTTCCAATTTGCAGGAAGACACAATTTGGTGGAGGAAGATGAATTGCTTCAGAATGTTTCATTACCATACAAAATTGAAAGTGTATATTTCCAGATTTGATAAAGAAGAGATGCATTGGAAGTAAATGACTCTTTGAAAGTATCTTGTATAGCATGACGTGCATGATGTGGAGGTCTATAACAGTCAACAATTTAGTGAGCACACATATTCCAAGCTCAAAGGAAGCAACAGATTGTAATTATTTGTAAGAGTAAGCTCTTCTTATTTCTGGAAAGAATGTGGCTTTGGCATGGAGGTGCAGCCTTTGAGAGAGATCTGCTTTCCCTAATCTCTGATTATAATGGAAATGTCTCGGATTCCCAACAATGGGAGCATTCTCCAGCAACTATGGTGCTAATATAGAGTCCAAAAATGCACTCACAACAGCAATAAAACTCTCAAATCGCAGCATGCACCAGACAAGCTTTGCAGATATGATAGAGTGGTATCTCCAACAGGTTTGAAATGCTTGGTAGATGGAGGAACTAAAGCCAAATCTGAAGGGCGCTCCAAAAAGGATGATATAGGAACCTGAACATATATAAACGCCAAACATGATAAAGGATAAATGAAGATGTTTAAGAGATGATTTCAAAATCACTCAAGATTGTTAAGGATTATTGGCACAAGTGGACCCCGTCGTTTTGATTCTAATTTATTAGGGTTGTTGGTAAAAGGTGGTTTAAGAAGAAGCCAAGTCATTTTCTCTTAGGATGCTCCATTACTTTGAACCCCTTGACACAGTTAAAGATAAGCCAGCTTACTGCTTTCATGAAGTTTTTTATGGATAAGGATGGTGACACTTATAGAGAAGAGGGAAACATTGTCCAAAGATAACTTGACATGGTTAAACCACCTTAAAAGATAAACACATCTTTATGAGTATGGTTGTGGGGTTGTTATGTTACACATCTTTAAAGTCAGATCCATTATTAATGTAGGGTGTTATTTTGAGGAGAGACCAGCAAACCCACTCTCCAAAGACCATTGAAGCACACAACATAGAAGAGGCACCTACTAACTCTGATGGAGCAGTTAGAAAGTAGCTACTGTTGTTACCACACATTACAAGGGCACCTCACCTGATTTCATGTGCCTGAGCTATGTCTTAAAAGTTTGTTATTGGGTTGCCTTATTAGGGAAGCCCCCTAGTTTGATAATGTTGTTTTAACAACCCTTGACCTGTGTTTGCACTAATCCATATGCGATCCACGATTCCAAGAAGGTAGTTATGTCAAGGAGGCAGCAAGCACATCGTTCAAGTTTATAGAACATCCCAAGCAGGAAAGCTCCCAGCCTAGAGGAAAAGAGTTGTGGCCTTGTTAACGTATTTTATTATTTATTCTAGGATAAATTAGAGGATCAGGTAATAAATTATAGATATTTTCTTATTTCAGAGGGAGACAAGAAAAAAGGACATTTAAAGGAATAATAGTTCAATCCCCTTACCTTATAAGCAACCCTTGGACAGCCGTGAGTTATTCTCTCATTGGTGGGGAAGCAAACTCCTCCTTAGTGACTGCAAAAGAGCTGGAAACTCAGGTGGCTCCTGTATATAAAAATCCAACCCATCAGATAAGAAGGGTGAGGAGTTTAAAATTAACTAAAGACAGGACTGACAAAAAACCAACTTACTGTGAAAGCATTGTTGATAGTGTCCATATTCTCCTCTGCCACAACGCTCTCTCTTGCTATCTCTCAATCTCAGTTAAAACGGATCCACATACACATAACACAAACATACACATACAACACTACACAGACAACACTACCCAGCACATTGTGTACAACACTACACAGACAACAGTAGACAACACATTGTGTACAACACTACACAGACAACAGTAGACAACACATTGATGGAGCGCTCCACAAAACAACTTTACATGTGCCTGAGAGAGAGAAAGAGAGCGGTAACGGAATCTGTTTAAACCAATTTTTTTAGATCACATCAACTTCCCTGCAAAATGAATAAAATAGACAATCAAATTAAGACGAATTAAGAGCTAAAGATAAAATAATCAGAAATCACTACAAGTACAAACTAATTGATATTATATTCCTCCTGGTTGGTACTTAGTGTGGTTCTGAATATTCAACACAACTTCAAATCATAATAGTATTAGTTGGGGATCGTAGCGGATGTCATATCTGAAAGAAAACATATACTAAAAAATTCATGAGAATAGATGGTGATTGGTGATGTTTATTTCCTCGTAACTATGCTCACTGCGCATCCGAGCTACATAAATTTATACCGATAGTTTTAATGCTTACTTTTCTATGGATTTCTTCTATAGGAAATAAAAGGGATAAAATCAGGTTCACCTTCCAGGGTTCCTTAAATTCCGAATATTCGGCTACAGAGAGCTGTTCAACAGCAAATTCATCAACATTTAAGCGAACGTATTCCCACACACCATGCCCTGACCGTACCGCAAGAACAACTCATTGTGGAAGAATCATGGCCTCCTGAAACACGTATCATATTGTCATGAGAACCAAATAAATTAGCTTACAGTTTATGACAACCACACTGAAATCAACTGCTCCAGGACTTGCAATAATGTTGCATGCAATTTAAACAGTGGAAAAAGTCTGACTATACCTGGGTTGACCTCAGCGCATCACCAAATAGCCCAAAATGGACATTAAGACTCTCATCATTCTCTCCGAGTCCCAAGTCTATAATTGTCATTTGGGTTGGTTCATTTATATTATAGCAGCATGAAATCAACCCAACCTCGTGTCATATCTACCCTATAGTGCCTCAGTGAACTGCAAACTAAACCTCGTCAACGATTCATCAGAAACATTTATTATGAAACAATTTATTTAGGTTTCCTCGTTTATATTAAAGCAGATTGAAATTAACCCAACATCGCGTCAAATCTACCCTATATTGCCCGGGTAAACTGTAAACCAAACCAAGCCAATACTTCATCGGAAAGATTTATTATGAAACAATTTATTTAGTATCAATATTGTTTAAACCCTTGAAAGCTGAGAGAAGGGAATAATGGGTATCCGTTTGCCCATAGCCAATGGCCGAGGAAAGGAACTCAGTTAACTTTGTCTTTATTTAGTACTAAAGTTATTTTGAACTATTAAAAGTTGAGAAAATGGAGTATTGTGTACCTGTTTGCCTAGCGCTGATGGCTTGAGGACAGGAACCCTGCTGTCTTTCACAACTCTGGTCTCTGCTCGTCTAGCTGAGCTCGCCTTTGGAATGAACAATGTTCAATTTGGAGCAAGTAATATGTGATATTTTCCTATTAAATGCACAAACAGGCTTTAATTTACAAAATATACAAGGATAAGATATAATGATAAATCATTTCATACAGCCATGAAAAATAATATTAATAAATCTAAAAAAATAAAGAGAGGACGGTTTAAGCCAGGAGTCTACGGAATATAAAAACATTTAGTGGAAAATGAACAATAGATTAAGATACCTCAATGGAATCCATGAGGAATCGACATGCAGCGTGGTGAATTGATTTAACTCCCCATTCTCAGCTCTATTTCTCCAATTATGCTTCAAGCTCCAGCAGATTCAAATCCAATTCACCTTCCAGCCTTTACAACTTTACAATTTCACATATACATCAACACGACATATAACATGAAAAAGACAGGCACGCACCAGGAAAACAAAGAAGAAGAAGCAACCACAAAAAATTCACAGAGATCACATGGGAAGCGCTTCCATAGACCAACATAAACAAACGAGGCAGAGACCAGAACGTAACATATATAAAGGAGGAGGTGAATGTGAATAATCAGACCTGAGAGCAGCTTCCTTTCTCTCTGTAACAACTTGCATTGAATTAAATTCGTTCGTTCTATCTCGAACCGACCTCTTCTCTGTCTCTCTCCACTGATATTTGAAACTCAGAGGATAACACTTAATAATAATCTCTAAAAATTAAGTTCAGTAGATTCATTGCACTCCATCTAGTACTATCCGCTATTTTGCATGGACAGACCACCTGTAAAATGAAATAATAATTCATATCGAAGCATTAATAAAATTAAATGGAAGGCACATTTACTATGAATGACAGACATTAAAGGACTATAGTAAATTAACATAAATAGTGTGAGGAATTGAAAATTTTGAAGCGCTCATCCGTCAGGATACCATACGTCCAATAACCCTGATGGATTTGCCACATTTTTCCATCTACCTTGCACAATTATTGACATTTTGCACAGTTATTCTTCATCTTTATAAATGGAAACTGGGCTTTCTCACCTAGACGAACGACAGTGCTCGGATTTGAGCGTCCTCGTGAGGATGGAAACACAAGTCTGCCAGACAAAGAAAAGAAAAATGCATCTGAAAGATCATCGAAACGAAACCGCGGCCACCATTACAGTGCACAGGGTACAGGTCCGCCAGACAAAAAAATGCAAGTGAAAGGTCATCGAAATAAAACAGCGGCCACCATTACAGTGCACAGGATATATAAGGCGGCTCCGTATTTACTTTTAACATGCCACGCCCCACACGAACCTCAATGAAAATGCATCGACCACCCTCGCACGCATGAGAATATGCAGTCATTAAATGTTACGTATCCTAGTTAAAAGAAAAGCTCTCTAATCAAATGATTATTTTATTTACCTCACCGACATATGCTCTGTATATCTCTCCGATTAAATTTAGTTCCTCACCGACATATGGCAACGGCTGGGAATGCTTTTTTTGAACTTTCACCGACATTTATTTTCATGACCCTATAAAAAATAATAGGGAGAATTGCGAGTTTTTCTTTAGATTTTATTTCGAAAGAAAGAAATTAGTTTAGTTCATAGTACAGATTGTTTCTTCATTTGATGTGTTTGATTTGTTTTTTATTTTTTTTATAAAAATTTTATATAAATATTTTTAATTCTCTAGCAATTTTTAGTTCGAATAATTATTAAAATTTAAGAAAATATTTAATTATATGAGTATATTTTCAAATAGAAAATAAGATAAACCATAAATTTATGGATTTGTTTTTAATGTTATTTTTTGGACTTTACGGTGTTTGAATCTAGCAGAAACATTTGAGGTGAAATCTTGATTTGTGCTATTTAAACTAGTTTTTTTTATTGTATACATAGATTGAGCGCCTTCAAAAAACCCTAAAACATTTAGATTGTGCAAAGTTTCCCATCAAACTTTTGACTTCAATAAATTATTGCCAGATTTTAGAAAAATTTGACAAAAAACCACCAAAAAGAACTTCCAAAAAATCACTCTCAAAACAACTCGTAAACCTATTCCTATAATTTTTATTGATAGAGACATGATGATATTCCTATATAGTAAAACAAATTCCAAAATTAAACCTTAACCTAGGATTCGATATTAAGTGTTAGGTTAATATAAAATCGTGAATCATAAAATAAAAGACAACATTCCAATTAACACAAACCCTTTAAAGGAATTTTTTTCCGGATAATTAAAGTTTGTAGGGCTAATATAAAGGTCTGAATTCATAAAATGCATAAAATACAACATTCAATTAACCAACAAACACACACACACACACACACACACACACACACACACACACACACACACATATATATATATATAAACCTGAACCTAGGATACTAGGTTACCGTAAAAACATATTGAGTGTTAGGTTAATCTAAAGTCATGGATCATAAGATTTGTAAAAAATACAACATTCAATTAACAAAACACAAAAATATTTGTATTACAAATTAAGAGTATTTTTTTTTATTATTTATGTGGCTAAGTGGATATTGTAAAGGTTTTTTTTCAAATTTATATTAGTTTGGGTTTGGTTTGACTCAAAAAAAAAATTTAAAAAAATACTTATAGTATAACATTATATTGAAATATATAATTTTTAAAAAATAATTTAATTTATTTACGGTCAATTTGATTGGATATTATATTGAATATGTTATTGTCCTTTGCTTCTATTAATGTGTTCATTACTTATATTAATTAACCCGAAGTACATAAATCACATTAAAATGGACATTTATGATACATTTTGTTTTGTGAAAGTGATAAAATTATTGCTAATGAGTATAATCATTTTATATTCTTATTATAAAAATGGCTAATGATTAATATATTCTAATAAAAATATATATTATTTAAAATTACATATATAATTTAAAATGATTATTTAAAATCACATATGTAATTTAAAAAGATTTATTAATGGTATGTGAGATATATTTTTATTTTTACATTATATTTTTAAGGGGTAGAGGTCACTTATGTTTTTGTGCGAACTTAACTACATATGATAAATTTTACACTATTAATGAATGAACGATATTCAAAACAAGGGAGCCACTGCCGTGGCGGTAGTCCCTACCGGGGTCTGCCACAACAACAATACAAAATTGTAATTATAATTGAATTTCTGGTTTTTGAATTGTTTAGAAGCTAACTGGTAGATGGGTTTTATTTGTACCATGCATTGATGCATAGCTGAAACCAAAAGCTCGGATGATATTGGCAAGCCATTGCCATCTTCCCAGATAGGTCCTTCAATTAGCACGACCAGTACAGAGAGAGTTCTATCCACTTGCTATCCTTTTTAATGAGGTTGTTTGTTCCAATTTCCACCCCTTCATGTTTCCACCATATCATTCACCCTATTCACAAATCAAGTTTCACTAAATTATATCCTACAGCAATCAATCTTTATGAGTCTGATTGGTTTAAGAGGAACCGTTAGATAGCTATAGGCCAAGCCGGTTTCAAGCGGGACTACCAAACAAGGCATCACATATTCACTCTTTGAGCTAGCATTTAGGAGGCTAGACAGAATCACTTGAAGCTCTAGCGGGACTACCAGACAAGGCATCACATATTCATTGTTTGAGCTAGCATTTAGGAGGCTAGACAGAATCACTTGAAGCTCTACTGCTTCTGTGTTGATTTTATGAAGGCCTTTCACCTATATATTAAACACTCGACTTCAATAAAATTAGGTTTCCATGAATGTAGGGTAGTTGCATATATTACTAGTGTATTGCATATTTTTTCACGTCCACGATAATCGATATCGCAATGGTCACATTTCAACATTGAAATTCCTTTAAGAGTTGACATGATTTGAGTTTGTGTACTTATTATTATCGAGTGTTTGCTTAGCATCACCTTTCAACATTTGAATTCCTTTAACGGGCGAGATGATTGGGTGGGTGTTTATTATCGTCGACTGTCTACTTATTTCGGATATCTCGTCGTAGTTTCGTTGAATATGTGTAAATTATTCAAACCTAATATTATCATTCCTTACCAATATTATCCAAAACCATGCAAAACAATAATTGCATAGAAGTCATATATGAATGTAAGGTGAATGATTGCTCATGTACACATGCGTACGAGTGACTTACCCTTCCAAATTTCATGTTTTATAAAATATTTTAAGCAATGCTAAAATTTTTAACAAAAGCATTTCAGTATTTTTTCATGATAAAAATATGAAAATTACAGATTTAGGTGAATTCAACCTCATAAAATATCCAGATAAAATATTTGGGGCCATGAAGCCAGTGATGGCGAGCAGGATTGCAGTGGATAACGGTAACTGTGAATTCAATGTAAATTTAGGCTTCTGACATGTTTTTAACCTTTATTCCTTTTAAAAAATGATATAGAATTATATTACGGTCATGTGGACATCAAAATATTTTATTTATTATTGAAAGTGAGTGAAATATTTTTACTACATTTGGTTGTAATATCAACAAGAAATCGAGTGACCATAGTAAACTTGGGATTATTAATGTTTTACAATGATTTTAACTAATACTAACTAAACATGCATATTCATTTTTTTATTTTTTTAGTTAACATTCCTTTTCTATTTAGAGAATATTTTATTTTTATTTTAAGCGAGACACATGTCAAATTCAGTTGCCCTCATGCTCGGTTGTAGAAGGAGCTTCTCAACTCAATGAATTAAAGCTTAATTTTTTTACCATATTTACTTCACTATATTAACAAATATTTAAAATAAAATAAATGAGAAATAAACATTTTTACTTCACATTTTTTACCATGTTTACTTCACTATATTAGGAAATATTTAAAATAAAATAAATGAGGAATAAAAAAGGAAGGATCAACTCAATGGTTCTTCATTTATTTTATTTTAAATATTTTTTAATGTCATTTAATAATTAAACTGAAGGTTTTTGTGTGGTGAGGTTTTATCTTACAACACTATTTTCGTAGATTGGTCGTTCACCACCGAAGCATGGCCAATCAAAATTGTTTTGTTATTCTTATATTCTCCTTCCACCATGTAACGACGCCATTCAATTAATTAGTCACATGATCGAGTCCCACTATTATGTTTCTTTTCACCAATAAGTAAAATTGCTAATTTAACATTTATTAATTTGAAACTAAAAAAATTATTCAATTTTTTATATCTCGCTTAATCAAATTTTATCCCATCATTTATGTAAAAATCAAAATTTCCAAAACCCATTTCAAATATAACCGATGCCTATGAAATAATTATTCACCATTTTAAAACACCTCGAATAGTTAAAAACCCATTAAAACCGGTTGGTAGCATTCTTTTGTGAAATTCTGAGTCATTATTTACTACGGAAAAGAGTTCTTGGCATTATCTACTATTGAAGTGTAATAGTAGAGGGCCATAAAATTTGTTACAAACCCCAACTAGACGAAAGGGTGCTTTCACTCTTACTTTTATAGGAACGCAATACTGAAGTGGAAAGGTATATAAACATTACTTAAGTTAAATAATGAAATGATGTAAAATTTCTAATGTGATTCTCAGTGGAAATATGAAATTCAAATAAATTGGCAGCAGTGTTAAAAATTGCGAGACCCTATCTACCATAGAAAAACAAAATTGCGAGACCCTATCTACCATAGAAAAACAGTTCTTCCCGTGGTTGTAGACGAAATATTTTGAATGGTTACTTGGCCATTCGGACTAGTCTCTGCTTTCTAAACACTGGCCATGTCAAACTATCCTCCAAAGGAAAGTCCGAGCTCTGCTTGTCGTGTGGGAGTATGCGGCCACTTGGAGAGAGTACACAAGGTAAATCTTGAGTAGATGGAAATATTAAAATGAAAATGATAATATTGGCCATGTCTTCAAAAAGAACCATGCTCCGTCAAATTAAAAGAAGAAAGATCAAGAAATCAAATACCTGTTGAAACTGCTTCACAGGGGTGAAGCTCTCAAGCATCTGGGCACGGGGGTGAAGCTCTAAAGCATCTGGGCACCTACATCTATCAGGTGGGATCCCACTGTGCGTGGCTTCCCTGGCACATCTTCTGGGGTTGAAGCTATGTAACCAGAAGGTAGTCTCTCGCTCCATGTCATGTTGATGGATAAACACACACTAATATCTTCCTCAGCTGAAAATTCAATTACAGAGACGAAGAACACAATAAGGAACAAGCATAGAAGGTAGGCGACCAGAGTCAATTTAGCTTGAAAGCTCAGCCAGAGCTACGTGACATGCATGAAACACTTGGCTTCCTCTCTAACTTTTCTAACCCAACACGTGGTTTCATCTTAATAAAAGGTGGC